>JAABLL010000382.1:0-11494 GCA_012295475.1 Phytophthora gonapodyides | reverse complement strand
GTCGACATCGACGCCCCTCGCGGGTCCGTCACCGGCTGCCTGCACGCAGTGCGCAAGCCGATGGAGCCCAAGGACGCCGACGACGAAGAGCCATTCGACGCGTTCGTGTCGAAGTTCGCGCTGCTGGCCCCGCACACGAGGTGAGCTCGGCGCGTACGTGTACAGCAAATCATTTCGCTGGTTGCTTCAGTGCTGCAAAGGAGCGCGCCGCGACTAAAAAAACACGAAAACGATTGTCGACATCCCGATCTTCACGGCATCTCGAAGTTGCCTCGTTGCAAACGTTGCCTGAAGCACGAGGACGCGTAGAAGGATTGGTATACCGTGTGCTGCTTCCACTGCAACGCAGTGCCCAAGAGGTACAAGCTGTGTGTGTGTGTACATTTAATATGGACTGCTCTCCTGGCTTCGGAGAGTTTTGCTGCAGACGACGGTGGCATCGAGCTGTTGCTTTCGTGCACCACCAAACTCGTATCTATGCGTCTCCCATCCACCGAGGCACCGCCTTCGCCAGGTGAGCCCATGTCGCTTACTCGACCAGCGCGTGGTACGTCGGGTAGTACATCTTGGACGCGACGAAGTCCTCGAGCGTGGCGCCGCGGCGGATCGTCGGCTCGAAGCCGGCGACGTCCTCCTCGATCGCAGTCTCGCAAACGGCCGTGGCCACCTTGAGCGACACGTGACGGATGCTGTCCACGGACGGGAACACCTGGCCGTTGGCAATCTCCTCCGGAGTCATGCACTGCGACAGCGCCTTGGCGGCCGAGTAGAGCATGCCATCCGTCACGCGCGTCGCCTGGACCACAGACGCCGCGAGCCCCACGCCCGGGAAGATGAACATGTTGTTGCACTGGCTGATGTGGTACTGCGTGCCCTTGTACATGACCGGCGGGAACGGGCTGCCGCTGGCGAACACGCACTTGCCCTTGGTCCACTCGTACGCCTGCTCGGCCGTGCACTCGGCCACGGAGGTCGGGTTCGACAGCGGGAACACGATCGGTTGCTCCGTGTGCTTGGCCATCTCCTCCACAGCCTCCTGCGTGAACGCACCGGCGGCGGCACTCAGACCCATGAGCATCGTGGGCTTGACCTGCTTGACCAGGTCCACGAGGCTCGTCTTGTCGGCGATATCCCTGCGCGAGAAGAACTGCTGGCCCGAGTTCAGCGACCCGCGGGAGTCGCCAAGCAGGCCGTGCTGGTCCACGATGTAGAACCGCTCGCGAGCCTCGTCGGCCGTCATGCCCTCGCGCAGCATACCCTGGAGCAGCGTGGTGGCCACGCCCAGCCCAGCGCTACCGGCACCAAGGATCACAATACGCTGCTCCTTCAGCGGGATCTGGACGCGCTCGCAAGCGCTCAGTGCGCCAGCCAGCACGGTAGCGCCCGTGCCCTGGATGTCATCGTTGAAGCAGAGCTGTTTGAGGCGGTACGCGTTCAGCACGTCGGCCGCGTGCTCGCTCGAGAAGTCCTCGAACTGCACCAGCACCTTGGGCCAGCGGTGGCGCACCGCGCGCATGAATTCGTCCACCATCGACCAGAAGGCCTCGCCAGTGAGACGCGGCTGCTGCACGCCGAGATAGTACGGGTCGTCCAGCAGTCTCTTGTTGTTGGTTCCCGTGTCGAGCATCACCGGGAGCACCTTGCGCGGGTCAATGCCGCCAGCAGCCGTGTACAGGGCCAGCTTACCGATAGGGATGCCCATGCCGTTGGCGCCGAGATCACCCAGGCCAAGAATGCGGCTACCGTCCGTGACCACGATCACCTCCACGTCGTCGCACGGCCAGTTGTGCACCATAGCGCCGAACTGGCTGCGGTCGCGCGTGCTGAAGAACATGCCACGCGGGCGGCGGAACAGGTGGCCGAACTTCTGGCACACCAGACCGACCGTCGGGGTGTACACGACGGGGGCTGAAGTTGAAGTGGGCAAAACATGTCAGCTACACGATCAACGACAGACAAGCAGCAGCATTGCCAGCAAGACGCACCCATCTCCTCAATATGCTTGATCAGAAGACGGAAGAAGAGCGTCTCGTTACGGTCGTGCAGGTCCGTCAGGAAGCGGCTCTTGCTGAGCGGGTCCTTCTCCTCCGAAAAGGTCTGGTACAGCTTGGCCAGCTGCGCCTCCACCGTGAGGCGGCGCGGTGGCACCAGACCGCGCAAACCTGCAATGATTCAATGCAAAGAGAGATGCGTTAGCGTGTTCGGTTCAGCAAATCGTCCATGCAGCATTGATGCCGTACCGAGGCGGTCGCGCTCGACGTGCGGGAAGCCCGTGCCCTTGTTGTAGAGCGGGTCGTGCACGATGTTGAGCCCCTTGAGGCCCGTCTTGATGGGCGGGTTGTACTTCTTGAGCGTCGTCAGGTACGTGTCGAGCGTGTCGTGCTCGGAGCCCGTGGGCTCGCCGCCGCTCATGGCCACCTCGTCCTCCTCGTGGTCCTCCTCGGAGATCACGGGCGCAGACAGGAAGCGCGCGTGCATCGCCGAAGATACGCGAGGCATAGAGACCGCTGCCTTGCTCAGAGAGCGCTTGTGGGCACGTAACTGGCGGGCCAGCATCGTGCAGGATCGGGAGGGGAAGCTGAAGCTGTGGCTGCTTGGGGGCGAATAGCCGAATGAACACGTCCGTTCACGGGGCCAGCCGGTCTACGTGCGCCACACCAGTCAGATCGGTTGAAGTCGCGTCGCATTGGTCGAAAAAGTGAAATCGCGCGATAAACAGCCGGGATGGGCTGCGACTCGAGCTCGAGTCTCTGGAGCGGACATCACGCGCCGAGTTCGTCGTCGCCGGCATCGGACCGATTGTGGACGAATGATACTGCAATGCCTTTCACGGCAGCGTAGCAACGCGAGCCCAGCAATAACGATTGTGGTGGTGGTCTGAGACCTACGGCTCCGAGGCTGATTGATGTCTGCACCTCTGTCAAAGGAGATTTCTGTTGTCGATTGCCCCGCGACGATGGGGGACATACGAAGGTACAACCCATACTAATCAACGAAGCACTGGAGCTCCGGTTCCTTCGCGCAGAAAGCTTGGATAGCAGCGAGCTGCAGCACAGCGAGGATGCTCGAGTGTGGCGTTGTCTCAACCTGCCTGGAATCGCCTGGAAATGCATCGTGTGCGACAGCTTTTGAATTGCTACAACGCTCTCCATTGAGACTGTTGCAGATTCTGGACAGGCAAGCTTTAGCCGCGGAAGTGCTGTTGCAACAAGACCAACCGATCGAGCACACTGTATGAGTTGCCGGTGGTTGCCTAGGATGCTGCCAAGAAGGAGCCTATGCGCACCGACCGTCGACTTCTCACCGTGCTGCTAACCGTGTCGTTTTCCGTTGCGGCGACGGACGGTGGACACTGCAACTCCAGCAATGACTAAGACGACCAGCACGCACGAAATCGGCACTCGGCTTTTTCATGGCTTTCTTTGGTGAACAGCCAAAAAATACTGTTCCGCAAGGCGCAGGCCGGCAGCCGGCTTTCGGTGCTGCACAATTACTGCGAGTACCGTACTTTTTAGTCAAAAGGTGCAGTCAATCGTGGTGTAAACGTTGTGTACACGTGGCGTACACCACACCAACTGCGTATGCACACTCAATATTGTGTTCACACACCACAACTGCACAAATTGACATTTTATGCGACACCTAAATCACAAATGACGCATACTAAAACCAAGTCACTGCACGACGGACGTCATCGAACGTTCAGCAGCGCCGCCTGGATACAATTGGCCTCATTCAGCTAAAAGCAGCTTGAAGGAGAAAAGATCACCAGCGACCACAACAAGATGGCGACGGACAGCGCGTTCACGCAGGCGGGCAAGAAGGCCGGGCTGGAGGCCTGGCGCATCGAGGACCTGCAGCCCGTGGCCGTGCCAACTGCCGACCTGCACAAGCTGCACAGCGGCGACAGCTACATCTTCCTCAAGACCAGCGAGGCGACGACGTACGAGCGCACAACGCATAGAGAGAGAGCCCCACACGGTCGAAACACCTTATCCTGTGTCTAACCCTTCTGCTGCTTCTGCTTCTACTACCAGCGGGCTGACCTGGCACATCCACTTCTGGCTGGGCAAGGACACGTCTACGGACGAGAGCGGCGTGGCCGCCTACAAGAGCGTGGAGCTGGACGACGCGCTTAGCGGCGTGGCCGTGCAACACCGAGAGTGCGAGGGCTACGAGTCGGTGCGTGGCGTGTTAATGGCTGCTCCAGCTGCTTTTTACTGATGTTTTTCTTGTTTTTTAGGCGCTGTTCCTGTCCTACTTCAAGGCCTCGGGGCTGCAATACCTGGAAGGAGGCGTCGCCAGCGGCTTCAACGAAGTCAAGCGCGACGAGTACGTGACGCGGCTGTACCGTATCAAGGGCAAGCGCACCGTGCGTCTCGAGCAGGTGCCGCTGCAGAGCTCGTCGCTCAGTGTGGACGACGCCTTCGTTCTCGATGCTGGGCTGGAGCTCTACGTGTACGCCGGCAAGGAGGCCAACCGCCTGGAGAAGGCCAAGGCGCTCGAGTTCGTCAGCAAGACCAGGGAGGCTCGCGGCGGCCGCGCCAACGTCACGTTCATCGACGAGGAGCCCGAGAACGCTGCTTTCTGGGACGTTCTGGGCGGCTACGCGACGGTCACGCGCTCGGGCGTGTCGGACGAACACCACGAGAACGCGGCCAAGAAGAGCACCAAGGTGCTGCGCGTGAGCGGATCCACGGACGACAACCTGCAGGTGGCGGACGTGACGCCGGCCTCGGGCGTCCTCACGAAGGACGTCTTGAAGACCGAAGACGTGTTCGTCATCGACGTCGGCAACGAGGTGTACGTGTGGGTGGGCAAGGCTGCGTCCGAGAGCGAGCGCAAGAACGCCCTGTCGGTCGCTGTGCACTACCTCAAGGAGCAGGGCCGCCCGGCGCACACGCCCGTCACGCGCGTTGTGGAGGAGGGCGAACCCCCCGTGTTCACTGCGCTCTTCAAGGCGTGGACGGAGCCCAAGGTGCTCGAGTTCGGCTACCAGCCGAGCAAGGGCGTCGCACACATGCAAGACGACAAGCCTGTCGACGTCAAGGCGCTGGTGAAGGCGGCGTCTCAGTCCGAGGAGGACATTGGCCTCGACGTCAACGGGGACGGTAAGCACCAAGTGACGGTGTGGCGTATCGAGGATCTGGAGAAGGTCGAAGTGCCCAAGGAGCAGTACGGCCACTTCTACGACGGGGACAGCTACGTGATTCTCCACGTGGTTACGCCCTCGAGCGGCAAGCCCACTGAGGTGATTTACTTCTGGCAGGGCCGCTCATCCACCACGGACGAGAAGGCGGCGTCGGCTTTGCTCGCCACCTTCTTGGATGACAGTCTGGGAGGCTCTCCGGTTCAGGTGCGTGTGACCCAGGGCAAGGAACCGGCCCACTTCCGCGCGCTGTTCAACGGAACGATGATCGTCCACGCTGGCGGCAAGGCCAGCGCGTTTAACAACCGTGACGACGAAGACTCGTACGACACGGACGGCGTTTCGCTGTACCAAGTCAAGGGCACGAACGAGAAGAACACTCTGGCGGCGCAGGTTGACGAGAAGGCCTCGAGCCTCACCTCTGGCGACTGCTTCGTGCTCGTGACGCCGAGCAAGGTGTACGAGTGGCAGGGTGCTGGAAGCAGCGCCTCCGAGCGCGAGATTGCGTCCAAGATCGCTGCGATCTTGAAGAAGAGCCGTGAGACCGAAGTTGTTGAGGAAGGCGGCGAGTCGGACGAGTTCTGGGAGTTCCTTGGGGGCAAGGGCGAGTACGCCAAGACCAAGGCTACGTTCGAGGCCCCCCACGAGCCCCGCCTGTTCCAGTGCTCCAACACGTACGGCTACTTCGACGCGCGTGAAGTCGTCAACTTCGCCCAGGACGATCTCAACACGGACGACGTGTTCCTCCTGGATACGTACACGACTCTGTACGTGTGGATTGGCGCCGGTGCGAACGAACCGGAGAGGCGTGAGGCTATGGCTCTCGCTGAGAAATACCTCGCTGTTGCCAAGAGCGACGGCCGGGGTGAAGGTACTCCCATCGTGGCGGTGCACTGCGGCAGCGAGCCGCTCATGTTTACGAGCAACTTCCTGGCTTGGGACCGCGAGTTTTTCACCAAGAACGAGTTCCTGGACCCGTACAAGGCGCGTCTCCAGAAGCTGAAGGAGCAGAAGGAGAAAAACGCCCCCAAGGACCTCCCTGGCACCATCACCAATGAGGACATCCGCGAGAAGGAGACTCCTGCTCCGACTCCTGCGCCTGGTCCGGTTGCGGCGAAGGCGATCCCCGTCTTGCCGACCGAGTCTCCCGTCCCGAAGGCCGCTCCAATTTCGCCCAAGGCCGCACCGAAGGCTGCTCCGGCATCCCCGAAGGCTGCACCGGTGTCTCCGAAGGCTACTCCTGCTCCCGCCCCGGTTTCCGCGAAGGCCACCGGCCGTGCTGGCGAGACTTTCACCTACGAGCAGCTCAAGGCTGGCGTTGAGGGCATTGACATCACTTCCAAGGAGGTAAGCGTGGAGTATTGTGGCTTCATGATATCGTCGTAGTCAGGGCTAACTCTGTGTGTGTGTGTGTGTGTTATCGCAGATCTATCTTTCAGAGGACGAGTTCAAGATTGTGATGGAAGTGAGCAAGGACGAGTACGCCAAGCTTCCCAAGTGGAAGCAGCAGGCCAAGAAGAAAGACGTCGGCCTCTTCTAAGCTGTGCAGACGCACAAACGCTCCTGCCTGCCTTTTGAGCTCTGCGGAGGAGAAGAATGAGTTCATAGCTTACACGAAATGAAAGTAACGAAATACTACGTGCAACATTGAATCATAGCAGTCAACTGTAAGTTGTAACTTATCGGATATTGCACACTTATTTTTTTTTAATCAGAAAAAGATGCAGCAGCACGAGGCCGCTGCGTTGGGCCCCAAGCTCGCGCCCTTCACGCCCAGCGGCGACGGGGTGCTCGAACACGCGCTGGATCTGCTGGCGCTGACAGAGGATGACGTGCTCTTCGATCTCGGCTGCGGCGACGCGCGGATCCTCGTGCACGCGGCGGAACAGACCGGCGCCAGGTGCGGCGATGGCGTAATTCAGTTTGTCGGATCACGTATTGATTGAGGTTGATCGATCATGTCCTGCAATGATAGGTGCATTGGTGTGGAGTACAATGGCGATCTGGTCAAGCGAGCGCGAGCACGCGTCGAGGTCGGCTGAGGGTCTGCTGGACACTGGAAGCGTGGAGTCACTCACGAGACAGGTGACCATTTGTGCGGTAGGAACACGGAGTGAAGGAGCTGGTGGAAATCCGACATGGAGACGCGTTGGAGGTGGATCTCACGCCCGCGACGGCCTTGTTCCTGTACCTCGTGCCACAAGTGAGTGGTTTAGTTGTCCAGGACGAGTTCCTCCCGATTCGATGTTGACGGTGAGCTTTTCCGTTGTCTTGTAGGGAATCAAGATGCTGTTGCCAAAGTACGCGGTGGTGTAGCAGTGAGCTGTGAGATGGTTATGCGGCCAATGACATCATGTGTCTGTCGGCTGTTGCGTTGAGCAGGCTGGAAGAAGCGCGACGTCTTCGTGTGCGGATCGTGACGTACGTCTTCTCCATCCCGGGGTGGACACCGGACGACCAGCGCAACTACAAAGGCACCAAAGTACGTGTCCGACAGCGACTAGCGTGGCCGGCCGACTCGGTATCTTTTCCTCATTCCCTCATTTCCTCCTCTCCAGGTCTATCTGTACAATTCCCCCGCAGCATCCCCCGAGCAGCCATCTGCATCTGCAAAGCAGTCGCAATGTTAAGCTAAACCCCCAACGTTCCAACGTCATCGTCTGCCATCTCTTGCTTCATTAAAATGTTTATCGTGAGTTTCATGCCGCCGGCACAGGCCCAAAAGGAGAAAAAGCACTTGCTCACTGTCTTTAGGCCACGAGTCCAGCAAAGCAGCATGCAGCTTAGAACTGGCGCGTCTTCATGTCCTCCTGGACGGCGATGGCCGACGCGTACGAGTTGGCGGCGTACGTGGCGAAGTTGCGCTCCTTGGAGTGCGTGGTCACGATGTACTGGCGCGGCACCTCCGGGAATCCTTCGGGGTTGGTGTACTGGTGGTGGCGGTGGAAGCCCGCTTTCTTGTGGGCCGGCAGGTCGTCCTCCAGTCGCCACTTGGCGCCGTCGGCCAGCGTGGCAATGTGCGCCTGTTACGAGGAGATAGAGAGTCAGAGAGGTATGTCTGCAGAGAGGAAGGAGAGCTGCAGTTACGTACCAGGGTTTCCTCCTCGCCCTTGCTCTTGGGCGCCATGAGCTTCGTGATGAACTCGCCCACCGGGTTGCTCGCCATCTTCGCCTGCCTTGGTGTCGGGGTGTTCTGCACCGCTCGTTGCCGAAAGATAATACTATGCGATTATGCAGGTAGGAACCACCAGAATCTATTTGGTGTGCTGCACACAAAGGCAAGTTGCAGTGGAGATGGCTACACTCTTAGTCCCATGCGGACGAGCCGCCGAAGCCTACGTCCGGCGTGAAGTTGAGCTGCGTCAGGTCCACAGGCTTGGCCGGCGCCGTCTTGCCCTTCTTGGTTTTCTTGAACTGCTTGACGGCCACCACGCCGCTGGCGATCTCCTTGGGCTGCCGCTTCTTGTCGTGCTTTTTGTCCTTCGTGTCCTGCTTCGCTTTCCGCTTCGCCTCCTTGGCAGCCTTCTTCTCCGCCTTCGCGTCGGCCTTGGAGGCAACAAGCACAGCTGGCTCTACCTCCATGGGCGTAGCTTCAGTCTCGGCCTTCTTCTTCTGGTGCTTCGACTTCTTCTTCGAGGGCTCAGGAGTGCTCGACTCTTCCTGCGACGGCTTCTCGGTCTCCTGCTCTTCGGTTTTGTGCTTCTTAGCCTTCCTCTCCCTCTTGGTTGACTTGTCGGTCGTGGTCTCTTCGCTCTTTTGCTTCTTGTGCTTCTTTTCCTTCTTGGCTGGCTTCTCGGCGTCGCCGTTTCCCTCGCCAGGCGCAGCCTCGTCCGAAGTTGATTCCTTGTCGGTCTTGGACTTTTCGGGGTCCTCGTCGCGCTTCCGCTTGCCCTTCGCGGCCTTGCTCTTCTTCTTTTTATCAGAAGGTTCCGGCTTCTTGTGTTTCGGCTTCTCCACCTTCGGCGGCGCGACGTAACCGTGCACACGCTTGTCCAGCACGCGCGCGGCATCGCGCACAACCAGGCTCGGAAACAGCCGCTTCATCTTGAAGTTGTACTGCTTGTGTTTGGCATCCAGACGCTTGGCCTCCTTGATCTGCTGCTTCTCCTCTTCCGAAATGTCCTCCTTCTTGCTGGATGACTTGCGTTCCTTCTTCTTCTTCTTGCTGTCCTCGTCGTCGTCGCTCTTCCCACCCTCGCTGTCACTTTCGTCGCTGCTGCTTTCGCTCTCCTCTTCTGCCGTCTTCTCAGCGACCTCGAGCTTCTTTCCGACGATGGGGTTGCCGATCAAGTTGAGCTGCCGCAAGTTCTCCAGCGAGCTCAGCGCCTCCAGGCCGGACCAGTCGTCGATCTGGTTGTGGCTCAGCTCCAGCACCTTCAGGTTCTCTGCGAATTACCCAACCGACAGCACTCCACACAGTCAGATACCGCTCAAACCGGGTGCCAACCATCGAATAGCTTACTCAGCTGCGCCAAATGCGCCGGGATCTTCTTAATGCGGTTGTGCGACATCCGCAGCTCCGTGATCTCCGACAAGTGGCTCAGATTCGGAATCTCCTCCAGCAAGTTGTGCGAGCTGCAGACGCCAACCAAGCAACGTGAGATCATCCATAAACCCCCAGCGACTTGCAATTCTCACGTACATGGAGATCTTCTTGAGACTCGGGAGCCCGTCCAGCACTCGCTGAGGGATCGTCGTGATGCGGTTGTTGCTCACGATGAGCGAGTTGAGCTCCTGTCAACCAAAACAAACCGTTTCTCGTCAGTCACCCAAGCCCAGTCAATTGGCAACTCTGCAGCAACTCACCGGCAGCTTGGGCATCCAGTCCAGCGCCGAGATGGAGTTGTTGTTGAGCACGAGCGCCTTGAGCGTGCGCACGTTGCGCAGCACCTCGAACGGGATGCGCGTCACGTGGTTCTCGGCGGCGTTGAGGATCACGAGCTTCTTGAGGTGCTGGATCTCGGCCAGCCCGTCGCCGCTCAGCTTGTTGTCCGTGAGCTTGAGCATCGTCACGCGCGGCACGGACTTGAGCTGCGACAGCTTGGTGAGCTTGTTGCGGCTCAGATCCAGCTTGGTGGCGCTCTGCAGCCCCTCGAGGCTCACGAGACTCTCGATGCCGCGGCCCGTGAGGTCCACCTGCTGCCCGTCCCGCTTGCAGATCTCCTGGCGGAAGGCCTCGATCTTCTCGGCCGTCAGCTTCTTGATGCGGTGCTTGCCCTCGTCCTGCCGCGGCGGCTGCTTCGTCGTCGAGACGGCCATGGTGTTGCTGTGCTTTATGCTGGACCACTCGATTAATTCCGTGATCGTGACCAGGGATTGGTAGTAATGGGATTTTCGGCTAGTAGTGATATTGCTATTACTAGCTCACCGCTGGAGGCTACTATTGATATTACTACTAGTAATGAAGGAACGACGATAGTAACTAGTAATGCTACTAGTAATACTATAGTATTACTATAGTATTACTATCGATGCACCATATGGCTACATCGGGGTCTGACGCTGCTCTCGCTCCATTCGCGCGATCTCAAGACGGTTGTGACGCAATATGAGCTGTCGTTGGACTCGCTCATTGTCCGTCCGCGAGCGCAGCGAGTTCATTACGAACGACCCTGTCGAAAACACCCGCTCTTGGAACGCCGTCGAGGTGCCCCGACCCAGCCAGACGCGTGCTAGCTTCGCAACGGAGGGGTACTTATCCTCACCAACCTCTGCAAACCAACGGCAAATATCGACGCTCCCGCACAGTTGCTCCACGTTCCACACGCGAATGTTCCGTTTCCGATCGCGCACGCTCAACTTGGCGAGCACCTTGTCGAGCTCTGCACATTGATGGTGTTAGCTCGAGACTAGAGTGAACAAACGAGTGCGGAACGCTGACTAACCTCTTAGACAGCTCAGCTTTTGTGCAAAGTTCGTTGCTGCACAAATGGTGCACTAAGCGGCCGCAGACGCTGCAAGGAGAAGTCTCTGGGACGTCTTCCCAGTGGCAGTCAATCTTCGCGCACCTCATCGGCTTTGGGGCTGGACGGAATCTTTCGAAATGAGCGAAGCGTAGAGGCTCTCGGAAAAGCCGGAGAGGCCGGAGAACCACCCACAGCCACGGCCTTTCGAATATCCAGGCTGCTTGAAGTTCGCACAGGCGGTAGAGGCCTCGTCCTGGCTACTTGAAGCTCGCGTCAGACTAGTACTGGATAGTAGTACTACTAGTAATGATAAAGCACTACTAGCCTCCTTTTTTTGGCTACTATAAAATATTCAGTACTATTTGTACTCTTCATAAGTCATGACACCAAGTTTTATAACCAGTCACGTTTTGCATTGTAGCGGCACGAATATCGCACG
>JAABLL010000381.1:0-15917 GCA_012295475.1 Phytophthora gonapodyides | reverse complement strand
GAAAAAACCGCGCGATAGAATTTCTCACTACACCTACCAATCGATTCAGCTCGTTGCGCCGGTTCCGGATATGCAATTTCATATTAGGGCCAAAAACGCGTCCTCGATGGTGTCGACCTCTGTCAACCATAATGATTTTCTATCACAATTATTAACCTAAGGGACCGCACACGCGAATTAATATGGTGTCGACGGCATTTGATATATCAGTAAAACATATTGATCAACGTGTTGTGTCATTTATCTCGGCACCACTCGCGAAAGTCATCAAGGCACCACACTAGAAAGGCCAGAGCAACAGCAAAGCAGTACTGTTAATTGGATCGGATTCGAGTACCTAACATAGGTATCAAGTTCGTCACGTTCCCTGATGACACGTATGAGTGATAATATGCTCGCGCACCGTGCAATAACAAATCGGTTTAGAGCTGTCCATCCCTCATTCTTAGATATTTCCAGTACCTATTGCCATGAAAAGCTTAACCCCTTGATTTTCAAGAAAATGGGCTCAAAACGCGTTATTCAATGTCGTATCTTACGACGTTGGCGTGTCATTTGAAGCTTGTATGTGGCAGATGTTCGGCATGCGGATAGGTGTATAAATTTTAGAGAGGTTTATTGAGCAATGTCGTCCGTTCTCCATCATTCTTGTTGCCACTGAATGATAAATGTCGTAACTTACCCCATATTAGATTGAGCTGCGGGAAAACAATATTCAGAGCCGGGGGGAATGTTACAACGAACGTTGCTGTGAATACATACAGATGGAAAATACGGAGCAAAAAAGTGCATTGTTCAAGGGATTATACGACAATCGAACAAAATAATTCACTCATCACATGACGCGAACGGAGGTGTCACTTGGTACTCTCATCATCGGAGCCTGCCCTGACGCCGCGAATGAACAATTTCCCATGCAATTTGTTTCGCTCGCAAACTCTTGACCCGGACATCGCAAAATGGGAAGCAGGTCCGCTGAATACAGCGTGAGCGCCAAAGCGCTAAGTAGATGCCGTACGCTCATTGTTTTAAATAGCTGAATGGTATTGTACTCACCATAATTCTTGACACCGGTTAATTTAACCGGTCACCTTTTGAACCGTGGCGGCGTCAATATTGCATGCAAACAGACGTAGGGAATTGGGTTGGATGGTGGAGAGCCCCCGCAACACAGCGCAACCTTTTTTCCTTTCTAGTCCGAAGCTCAATACGAAAAAATGAAGACCAAGCAGCACGATTTCAGCAGCGCAGAGAAGCAGATGTAGGTGAGGAGCTACCGTTTTTTCGCAATGCAGAAAGAAGAAGGGCTATTCAGCGGAAAGCGGACGAGGGAACTTGTTGCCGAGTCTATTGGCTGCTCCCCTGAGACGGTTGCACGCGTAATGGCACACTACAGGGCAAAGGACGACGCTGCGTTTGAGGTAAGTGTTGCGCCACCAGCTCCATAACAGTTATATATCAAAACCTCTTACTTCTAATATTTTGCTGTTTGAACAGTCCACTCCGGAGGCCCCACTCGTACGATCTTGCAGAGATTGCTCCCGCTGTTCGAAGCTTTGTGGTGGCGCATAATGTCGCTGGCAGGCCAATTACGGCTCAGAATATATGTGACGAGGTCGCAGGCGTCGCTGCCGTTTGCCTCAGCGTGCCCACCATGACACGGGCGCTCCATGATCTCGGTCTCCATCATCTCAGGGGTGAAAAGCGGCATATCTACGCTAAGCCGCCTGGCAACGTAGCATTCAGGAGGTCGTATTTCGCGAAGAAGATCTCCAACCGCCGCTCGGTTCGAGGGCCAATGCGGGGGTCCGAGCGGACTGTTCGCCTTGGGTTAGACCGCCCCGAGGTCTACCTTGACGAGTCATACTGCAACGTCAATCACGTCACAGGCAAGACGTGGTTGACAGCAGACAAGATTCGTTACGGTAAACCGGTCGTGGTGCACGGTAAGAAATATTTGTGTTGGCGCTTTGACAATTTCGCTTACTACTCTTTTATTTATCAGTTATGCAGTGCATGTATTATTGCTGCAGGAATTATAAAAAACAAGGGCGCAGTGATGACGCTTCGTCGAAGGTTCCATCCAAGTGTGGAACTCCACCCTCAAGCGAAAGCTAAGGGACGACGATTACCATGGCAAATTTTATGCCGCTCAGTTTGAGCGTTGGTTTGAGCAACTATGCAGTACGCTGTCCAAGTTCGGTGGGTGCAATATCTATTTAGATGGCTATCACAAGCGCGAGATTAACCCCAGCCCACGAAAATCGGGTTGGCGGAAGGCCGACATTCAAGAATGCGCAAAAACGGTAAGGGTGGCTTGCTTTTGATACGAAACGTTTTTTTGCTGACACAACTGGTTATGTCGTTAATGTTCTACTAGTTGGTATGGCTTTTAATGCTAAAGCTACGATTGCCACTTTGGTGGACCTAGTGGCGCTCTATCGCCCTGCCAAAAACTATCAAGTGACAAAGATTGCCACGACGTACGGCCACCTCGTCTTCTTCACGCCGCCGTACCACCCCACTCTTCAACCGATAGAGCTCATCTGAGGCACGGTGAAGGGCCGCATCGCGCGAGACCCGCCCGAGAACGCCGATGATGTCGTTGAGAAAGTGCTAAAAGGTCTCGCAGACTGCGACGATCAGTGGCTCAAGGTGTATCGGCGTGTTCAGCAGAACGAGAATGCATTTTATGAATCTGACAACATAACCTCTGATAATTAATACTAACCGAGGATTTGTCATGTAATTGTTACAATGCCAAATGGCACCAGAAGATGGCGATTGACGAAATAATGTCGCCTGTCCCATCCGAACCATACGATTCGTGATATTGACCAATGATACGCCTGGATTTCTGCAATAGGCCCACGCTTCCCGACGAGCTTTTTTACATTTGCGTTGATATCTACAAAACGGCTGCGAATTGGTCAAAATGGACTTCATTTTTGGGTTCAGCGGCCGCGAAAACCCTATATATCTAAATATCGATATAGGTTTTCGCAGTGCAAAGCCTTGTTTTAAGCACCTAAAACTTGGTGTCAGGACTTATGAAGAGTATAATACCTGGATACTTTCCCGCACACCTCGTTTTTTACCCCAACCGGTCTCGTTTCTGGAATGTCCTCAAACCACCTCTTGGTCCCTATTTATTTGAAGTGACTTGATTAAAGTATTGAAAATCTTGATCCGAGCCATTTTCTATTGTTATCACACGAATGTCGTAACTTACGACATTGTGAAAACCGTACGTCGTAACTTACGACGTTGGGAGTCAAGGGGTTAGTTAACTAGGCACCGTAGCTCCCAGGTGTGATGGGCTGTGTATCATGAGCATGGACTGGTGTGTTTGGACTTGAACTTGTATGTTCGGCTGCGGGATTCTTTCAACAATGGCAAGTGAAGTCATTGAATTTAGATTAGTTTGCGATTAGTACTCCAACAAACAATACGCATCAGGAGTTTCAGCTCCCAATCCGCCGTGTTCTAGCGTCTTCAAGCGTGAAGCACCTCACAGTATTGGCTGCAATGGTAGTAAATTTGCAAATTACGCAAAATTTAGTCATACTGTATTGAAGAAGAAAAATAGATGCTATTATATAGAGGGATACTCTCGCGTCACGAGTTCATGACCGCTCCAACCTAATTCCTTTGCGCGTGTCTTGCTGCAGCGAACGGGTGTACGACACGGTACAACGCTCTACTGGGATGCACAGTCGCCGAAATCTTTTTATATGTGGTTGGAAATGTGCAACTTCGTCAAGCAAATTCAATGTCAAACAGCAAGTCCCACTTGGCAAACGGTCGACTGGGAGTTTGGGCCCAGTCCTCTCCACGATTCGAGTAGCTTCGAGTTCGTGAAAAGATTGGGTCGCTTGTGCCCCTGTGAGATGAGCTGATCCTCCTTGTCGTCTTGTGTGATATTGTTTTGATATTTGTTTGCTTCGTTATCAAAACCTTCTGTCGTGTAGGGACGAAACCGGAAATGTTATTGCTCCTCACTTTCTTGAAAGAAGACTTAAGGTAAGAAGAAAATGCGCTTCGTCGAATCCACCTCTATCTCATCAAGGTATGCTTGACCCTTCCAGAAGCACAAGACGTTAACAGACGTACCTCGCCATTGGGGTGAAGGTTTTGCCATGGCACGTATCTTCTCCTTCACAGACCAAATTGCATTATGATCTTTTTTGCAGCTGCGGTTATCACTACCGTGCCGGCATGGCAGTCATACGAAATTAATCCCTTGGTCACTACTCGCTACAGACCCGCCCTATCAGATTGCTTACGTCTATGGGAGTCGCAGAAAGCAACCTGGCGGAGATAACGTCTTTGCTAACGGCACGCCGCCTAAATCATGGCCAGGACATGGGGCCTGCAGGGGCATTGCCCATCGCTTGTAGCAGTAACATATGTAGGTAGACAAGATATACATAGGTAGGTAGACCGTGAGACGAAAGTAGGTACAAAGCTCACTGATAGCGTGTGCTTCGTGTCGTCCTATCATTGGTTGAAAGTGGGAAACCATTGAAACCAATCCGGTAACAATTTGTATGTAAGTGGCTCCAAAGGCCACCAACACAAAACAGAGTTAAATTAGCCACAAAGCCCCTATTTAGATTCAGTCTCCCGAGGATCTCAGCGCATCTCGTATTTTACAGTGTACGCTAGTGACGGACACGCCTGGTATTTTACACCACACAGATAACCCAACGCGCTGCAGGTCGATCGACTCGACTCTCGACATGCCTGTAACCTGACTCGACGGCTGAGTGTAGAAGCATCCGCGCAGTTGTCAACAATCCCAAGTGCTGTCCACACCGCTCAACCCAGATCGTTCACACGTCTTTGCAGCATCAGAAGAGCGTACCCGCCCATGCTGACGGGTACATAAGGTGAGAAGTTCAGCGACTCCAAAAGCCGGCAGTCCGGCCAACGATGCTTCGCCTGAGTCGCGTCAGAAATTTCGCGATATCCGCTCCGCCACAGTGACGATTTCGCGCTTACAGATCCTCACCATACAGCTGATTTCCTTCCATCGTGGTGTATCGACTGCAATTGCTAGACGCCTCTGAATAGAAAAGGATCTGTCATGAGTTCGCAAGCGGTCGCCTCAACAACCAGCAGGACCGGCTTTCATACATTTTCCGTGCTATGATAGAGCACGGTGCATTTCGGAGCTAAGCCCTTTCGACCTCCTCTCCGAGGTTCAACAGAACTCCGCGCCTATGGCACAGTTTAAGCTATCTCGAACACACCTCATGTCGAAGAACTTACGCGGCAATCTACGCAGTGGATATTTATCGTCATGATGTAAAGAATGACGCCACAGCGACATCGGCTCGAGCACGATAGCATTAGACTACAGCGACATTGGCCTGCATCTCAATTCAGCTATTTCAGTCGCCGCACCAGTCCGCTACCCCTCCCTGCACAGGGTAAACAGTCTGCTGCTGTGGTGGTCGATCAAGTTGGACTCAGTGCTCTACGAAACCATTGTACACAGACGGCTGCATTTACGAACCACTACACCGTCATGCCGATCCTGACAATCACTAACAGCCGCCGACCGACCGACCGTGCTCTTGAATGCAGGTATTATTGCTAAGCGTTGGTCTATCAGCTGAAACACAATTTCAATGCTATCCACGTTGTTCTGAAGATACATCCTCACCGCGGCTGACGTTGTGCTGTTCGTTGTTCTGTTCGATTGGAGGCATATCTGGCTCCTTTTCGGCTGATACTTGCGATTGTTGCAGTCATGCAACACAGTGTCAGTGAGCACATCGGAAATGTCCAGAACGGAAATTGGAGATGTTGCTGCCATTTGAAGACGTCTCCATTAGATATCCTGACGATGCTGCGCACGATTAAAAGACACGTGATCTCGTTTTGCTGCTGCTGGATTCTGGTTGTGGTGCGGCATACGCAGCAGTCGAGTATGTGCCGTCGGATTCGAAACGTCAGTATGCCAACTTCACCTAAGACACTACCGTTGTCCACCATACTTTGTACCCTTGTGTAGACTGTAAGCCGTATTCGAAAGCCACTCTCGTCGTGGCTATGCTGGCCACTTCAATATATCACGACGTTTTCCATGGAGTGACTGTCTCAGGATTTTTCGCACCCGTGGCGGACTGTTGCATCACGGGTTGCCGCTGGGAAGCCAAGGTGATGTGCAGAGGCTTGTTTTGTCAGTGTCTGGGCGTATTTCTGTTCTGACTTGTGCTGCTTGTGAAAATAGTTGCGATTATAAAAATAAAAGGATCTCACGTTGAGAAAATCGACAGGACGGCATTATATCAAAGGGTCTTGCTAGGCTGACTCTAAAAATGTTTGACGTAGGTACAAGTTTTCAAGCCTCGCCCTTCATCGATAAAGCCATTGCGGTGGCCGTACAGCTCACGAGAGCGTTGTACCATGTTGTGCACCCGCTCGCTGGGGCGAACTCACGTGAAGAGATTGGGTTGAATGGTCATGAGCTTCATCATGACGCGAGCAAATCTCTCTCTTTAGCAGCATATTTATATTTCAAGACAAAACATCAATATTTCGCGTAATTGCGATCATTTATAGCCAATACTGTGACTTTAAAGACGCTAGGACACGGTAGACTGGGAGTCGGAACTCCCACCTCCCCAACGTTTATTATTTGTTGGAATGCTAGTCGCAAACTGATCTTAAATCGAATGCTGCACGTCTTCGAATGCTGCACGTCTTCGGCTGTCATTTCTGACAGTCCAGAAAAGCCGTAATGTCAATCGCGCAGCCGATCATACAAGCTCAAATCCAAATCCAAACACCCCAGTCCATGAAAGCAAACAAGGAACTGCACGCCAAGTTAATCTTTTCATGGCAACAGATGGTGACTCACCACTGGTAAGGCACCCACGGTCAGAACTGGAAATATCTAAGAATGAAAGATGGACAGCTAGTGATTGCACCGCGTGCGAGCGCAGCCTCACTTAATATGTGCCATCAGGTCGTGTCACGAGCTTGATCTTGATGACTTTCGCGAGGTGCGGAGAGCCGGAAAATGGATACGTGACGTTGCGTCAGGACTCCGAAAATACTGTTCGATAATATATTTATGTATATTTTAATATATAGTGGATCTTCATAATTATTTATTATTCTGTTTTGCATTCCGTCGAAATTATGGAAATATCTCAATTGGTTTGTATATCGCATACACAAACGAGTGAAACTGAGTTTTTACCGACCACAGTATCATACTTTGAGCTGTTTTAGCCAATCCCTGGAGCTGTGGCTGCTGGTCAGCCCTACCTCGCGCTTCTAGTTTTAGTTGAGTTACGTATAACATCCAAAACCACGTGAAACTGAGTTTACCGTCGCGAACATACGCTCAGCAGTAATAGTTTGTATTGACAATATATGTTTTTGCTTCTGTCGAGACTCAGTACTTTTTAGTGCTATTTCGAAGTCACCATACAACACAAATATCTATCTTAGGGGCACTGTGTTGTGTAAAGGTGTTTTCCTGGTAGTGCTTCGATATCAAGCATGGACAGCTCAACCAGGAATAATTTGAGGACTTTGGTTTAGCCCGAATGGCCATGTTACAATTTCCCATTAAACTTGATATTTGGATTGCACATATCTTGGCATTAATTGGTGTGTCACACCAGAGGACGGATGCCATCTTTGCTCCACTGCGCGTCGCAAACGCAGTCGTTCCGGCGGGTAAAAATATTCGAAGTGCCCGGCTCGTTGTGAGCTCGGCGCTGAACTCGACTCCGCAAATATCGCGCGGCCATGCTAAACGCGGGCCCACCGCGCTGGTCTGTTTTTTTTTCTACGCGGCTTCGCACACACTCGCTGGTATTTATATGTGAATTCCCCCCCCTCCTTTTCTAGTCGGTCATTTTACCCACACTCGAATTCGAGACCTGCATCTGGAAACCCCTCTACTTTCCCGAGGCTTTTGACACCGAATTCTGAAATTATAAATCAACTTCACTTGATTAAAGAATATTTTGATTACATGTGTGCCTCATATGATTTGCCATCCTTTTGGATGGGATATTGATTTATAATGTTTATGGGGACGCGCTAAGTACGATAACCGTAGACCAGCATGTCTGCCATGGGTCAGTTGATGAGGGTGGTATGAGTCGTTTGCAATTAAGACGCGTGCAGTGACGCCATACGACTGGCTTTGTCGTCTCCGCAGTTTTCAACTTTTTTTTCGTCCGTGATGATATTGGGTGGCTTTTGCCCCTGTAAGATGAGTTCGTACGCCTCATCGTCAAAAATGGTTAGAAGAAGCGCTCCCGATGATCGATCATGTTTTTATATGTAAAAGACAATATAAGCCAATATAGCAAGTGGTGTGAAATGATTGTAGGAACCTTTCCTTTGAGTGCATTAAACATGTCGTCTACAGCCAATTTTTAGAGGTAAATGGTAAATGAATTCGGTGTCTTTGTCTTCCTTGCCCTCACCATTGATCAAATTGTACACAAACAGTCATATCATACCAGTAAATATCCGTCTGAAGCTCGCCATTATGTTGACTTACATAAATTACGAAAGTACCTTTTTGAAATCGAAGCAAAATCGCTCGAAAGCTGCGCTTGAGGATTGAGCTGGGAATATCCTTGGAATCATCTTTATGGCAATTGCAGTAGCCCTTACACTATTTAAAACTACTCTTGGTTACGCGTTTCATAAGTCACAGTCCTTGCCGACTCAACGTATGTCTTCCTTTTCATGTCGACGAAAGCATTACAGCCCATTGACGTGCTGAAGGTCCTAATTCGAGCGTAGAATGGCACATGTTCTCGAACTGGACGAATGCGACGCTCGTGCACGCGATAAACAGCCTCGAAAACGCAACTTGTTTTAGGAAAGATATTTTTCACCACATCGTGGAGGATCTTATTTTATTAGCCTAGAAAAAAAAGAGAGTGCATAAAAGAAGCCCTATCATCTCTAACGAGTCGTCGTCTCGCTTGCGCCATCAAACCCTTCCGTTGTGTAGGCATCGAAGCTGGAATTGGCGTTGATCCCCACTTTCTGGAAGAAACGCTTTGGTAAGTGGAAAATTTCCTCGGTCGAATCAGCCAGGATCTCCCTTGACCCTCCCGAAGCACAAGACGTTGACATGTGAGTCGCTCGATTAGGCGTATCTTCTCCTTCATAGGCCGGATTGCTTTGTGTGCTTTTTTTGCTGCTATGGCTATCACTACCGCGCCGGTGTGGCAGCCATAAGAGACAAATACCTTGGTCACTACTCACTACAGTCTCATGCCATCATCTTGCATGGACAGAATAGAAATTTAACTTCGGCAGTAGATGTACGTTTGTGGGTCTTGGAGGGAGGCAACACGACACAGAGGATTTTTTTTACGCCGGCGAAAGCATGGCCAGGACCTGTAGCCTGCAAACAAACGCACACGCATCGTAATTCGTGATGTCGAGCGCGTTTTAAACCCAGAACCCGCCGAATATCGACGCAAGGGTGGGCGAGTTCTCACCTCGCTCTTATCAGCGGCATGAATCGTCTTCGAGGGTCGTGAGTGACTGGGAGGCAGGCTATTTTTCTTTTTTTATGGAGAATTACATTGAAATATGTGGTTGGTGCCGTCGTTATACGTCTGTACTTAAGTAAAGGCTTGCTATTGGTGCCTTGCATTCATGATGCAAGGTGATGATGGCCCAACGCCAAAGACGCTCGCATTCCCGTTTTTATTTACTCAGCAAGCGTAGCCAAGAAAAGGATTTCAGTGGTTTTCGTGGGCCAGAGAGCACCCTTTGCTATAATTGAGATCGACTCGAGCGACACCATCAATGACTTGAAAGAATGCATCACGTGGATATTTCCCAGTTACAATGCTTCGAGCATTTCGTTGTACCGAACAAAAGACGGTGAGAACCAGGCATAGCTCCAGCGCATGAGCATCGAGTACAAGTGCTTAATGCAGCGGCAGCTTCCGGAATCAATCAAAACGCTGATGGTTGCTGAGAATGAGCTCGATCCGACGCGCCTGGTTGGAGACGATACATTCGGGTTCCTCAAACCGCGGTCGAGGGAAGAAGATATAACGTTCCCATCATCACTAAGCCTCCAGGCGATTGCTCAATCGTGGTTGAGTTGGTGCTCGCTTTTGACGGCCCTGCTGACTTGTCTGCTGTAGGCATCATTGACATCATTAATGTTCTTGTTTGGAATCTCGCTCGATACCGAAGTACTTGAAGAATGATTGATCGACTGCAAACAGAAACACAGAATCGCGCGGTTCAAGTTCACGTTCATATTACCAGGGCACAAGAAGTAAAAAGCTTCAATAAAAAAATATCATTATTATTGTAAATCCTTGTACTTCAGGAGCACAAAAAAATCATCAGGCTTTGAAAGGCTTGTTATAAAGGAGCAAGCGTATCCGAAACATGCTCGCGCTTCTTTCCGTGCACATATGTAACTATTAACGATTAGAGATGTTTTCCTACCTACTTCTGTATTCATTATCAATCAAAGAATTAATGAATTGGACCCAATATATATTTTTATGGATAAGGCGAATCAGTACAGCAATTTCCAAGCAAACACTTACAATGTTGCGAATGGCGCGTGACGTCAAGATATTGTCTTTGAAACTAGAATATGCAGCTGAACGAGAGAAGCTCCCACAACTTCACGATGGAGCGCAGGACAAATCTCACGACCCGGTTGCTAGTGGGTGCACAACGTGAAACAAGGCTCGACTGAGCTGGGCGGTCACCGAAATTGCCAATTCGGCGGAGTCATCGGCAGGAAACGTCGATAGTCGTGACGATCAGCCCAATCACGGCAAACCCTACTTGGCACCGCACAGTTTGGTCTGCTTTCGGCATTTGAACCCCAAATCCCTTTGATACATTCGTTTAAAAAATATCAGAAGTCAGCTCAAGTGTTTCATGTATGAAGAAAAGTTCACGCGTCTCACCTAGATGTTTTAGTGTCAGCAAGTTATACACCGTTTCTATGAACATGGTGGGGATGCCTGTGGTTGTAGCCCCATGGAATATTTCTTGGGATATCGAAATCACCATTACTACACTAGCAACTGCTCTGCAAGAACTTTGGTACATGCATGAGCGTCACAAAGTATGTTAGTAAATACATAAGTTCAAACTGAAGTTTGCAAGCACACCTTTCCACTCCATGAGCAGGTGCTTGACTCCTATATGCGCCAAGATGCAAGATGAAGCTTGTATCCCCCACCAGCAAAAAAATCGCCAGAATCTTCGTGATACGAACACGACCATCGCCATATCCATTGAATATGTCTCCAACGGAAATACCATTCTCACTCCGGTATATTCCGGCTGTGCTAACACCGGATAGATATTGCGTGACTTTCAGAACTCCGAGAAACGCCACAAAGATAGGTAGAAACGCCTCCCGCAATGCGCCATAACATCGGCCTCCATGAGGGAGAATCTCCACAACGACGTGAATGACTCGATTCGGTCGACAAGCTGCATGCAGGGAGAATGGGCCTTGTACCCCCCCCCCACCCCCTGGTCTCTAGTTTCTTCGTATTTTTGAAGACGTTGGGTGGATTTTTTTCCTGAAGAATGATCATGTAATCTTCGTCATCTTACGTGGCCAGTTCTCTGCTTCACCATCAAAGCCTGCTGTAACGTACGGGAGAAAACTGGAAGCATAGATTCCAACGTTGTTGAACAAATCGCTGGACAAGTGAAAGCTGCTAGCTGCCGAATTTACAACGATATCATCAACGCTCGTTTGGTATTTCCAAACGAACAAGGCATGGACGATTGGGTCCGTGGTTGCATCTCCTTCCATGTCGACTGTTTTTCCCTTTGGAGGCAAAATCCGGTTCGCTCAACCCATTGCTCCAGTGCGTTCACTTCCGGAACAGAGACGTGTGCATCGGTCTCGTGTCCATCAAAGAAGTCCAGCGAGGTAGCTGTCTACTTGTTTACTTGATAGCAAATTCATTTACGGTCACCGTAAATGTCAAAAATGCACGAGACTCGTTGCTATAAGTGGTAATTATGTTAGCGGAGGCTTGGACACACCGCGCTGAATCTGGTACATCATGTACGCGTTACAGATCCAAATTACGATCAATTCTTTATTGCGCTCGCCGACAGTACGATACCAAGTGGATGCGGGCCATCGACAACGCGATCACAAAAACATCCAAGAAAACCAACCATACGACGCGGCTGAATCGCGATAAATTCATGCTTGAGTGATCACCTTTGTCGCTCCGACATGTAACATCCATCACCAGCGCCATAGTAGTAATTGCCTCTGTAGCATACAGGTATTATGTGTATTTCTGTCTTTTTGCCGAGCCTTCGCAGGTCTTTCGAAGGTAGTTGTTTAGAATAAGACTTTATTTTAGGATTTGAAACATATTTCGTTGTCAGCTAAGGTTTACCTTCCCTTGGAATGTACTTATGAATGTGCGTGCTTAAATGAAATGTACCGAATGGCTGAAAACAAACCTGCCAATCGGGGTTTGGTGGCAACTTGCAAGGGCTTGCCGAGGGGCTTCCGACTTGATTTGACGAGAACTGAAGCCGAGAAAGCGCAATTCTCTGACCCGTCGGTGAATTCCATTAACGTTCGCGAACTGCAGAGTGCGGTCCTGGCGACCTTGCACTGGGGGCCTAAGTGGGATCAGGGGACGATGGAAGACCTGGTGAACGTACGCTTTTGGATCGACAACGCGAGTGCCGTGGCATGGGCTCAAAATCGGACCAGTCGACACCCTCGAGCGCATCTCTACAATCGGCTGCTATCGCTGGCCAAATTCAAGTACTCGATCATATGTACCGCGTCGCACGTCCCAGGGGAGGCAAATGTGATGGCGGATGCGGGCTCGCGAGCCTGGACGGCTGAGCACAGACTTTCGCCTTTGTGGACTAACCTCTCACGTGGCTGGTCACAGGTACAGATATTGGAGCCTTTCAACGATCTCTCAAGGCAATGGGAGCAGTGCTCAGCGAGTACGCCCTCGTGGGCGCAACCTCTGCCAAGTACAGGTCCCATTGGCAGCGGTGGTCCCGCTTCGCCGCGTTCATGAAGTGGACTCTTGGCTGGACGGGGACACGACCACGACGAGTTCGAAGCTGGGCATGTTTGCCATCTACTGCTGGGGGTACGGCCGGAACTGATCCAGCACGGGCAATTCGTACAGCACCATCCAGCTGAAACTGTCCAGTATTCGCTGGTATCACCGCCGGCACATCGCGCTGGACCTCAAGACCAATGCCGCGTTCACCATTTTGATGCAAGGAATACGGCGGCTTTCGGATCCGGTTGTGAAGAAGCAGTCAGTTACGCCGGCATTTTTCCGGCTTCTGCACCGGCACCTGGACCATGAGCAGCCTCGAAGCCGTATTCTCTGGGGCTCCGTCGTACTGGCGTATTTCTTCTTATTGCGGAGATCGGAGTATCTACGGACGGGGTCTCATCGCGAGGCGTACTGCTTGAAGGCCTCCGATGATTTCTTTTCGGACCACCACGGCGCCCGGACGTCATATTCAAAGGCAGTGTATGTGGCGTGGATTAGCCGGGGCCAAGAACGACCAGTACGGAAGAGGAGCCTGGAGGGCCATGTACAGCACCGAGACGATCTACTTTGTCCGAAGAAGGCCCCGGCCTGTATCCTGAGGGCCAGACGCAGCATGGGCGCTCATGCGGCGGTGTACTTGTGTGTAGACCTGGATGCCGCAGAGGTGGCGCAGAGCTCGAAGAGGGTGGCCGACAAGGTAGGAGTCAGAGCAAGCAACTACGGCACGCACTCTGTCCGTATTGGTGGAGCAACAGCACTGATGAATGGCCAAGTCGATGGACTGACGATCAAGTTGCTGGGCCGGTGGTTAAGCAACAGCTTCAAAGGTTACCCGGTACAGGCGGCCGAAGCTACACGACGACTCTCGCAGCGGATGATTTGAGCACACGAATGCCCGGAGACCGAGCCTCGAGGCGTGCCAGCAATATCAAAGTGGGGCCGCTCACCACGCCCCTCAGCACGGCTGGTGAGTGCAAACAATATTTGCCCCACTGAAGAAGTCTTGTGTTGTGGAAATGTGGGTTATCCGATGAAGGATAACTGGGTTTCCAAGCAGTTAGTATCTGACCACGGACAAAGAAAGCGAGGATGCAGGGAAACAACCAGGAAAGCTCGTCAACGAGATGGTTGGTGTGCAGACGAGCAGTGAAAACATAGTCGTAGTTGCTCACTCGCGAATTCACTCGTTCGACGATAACCCGCCTCACCACGCCCTTCAGCACGGCTGGTGAGTGCAAACAAAATTTGCCCCACTGAAGAAGTCTTGTGTTGTGGAAAACAGCTGGCTCATCTGCGACGTCCGTTGCTGCGTCGTCTGGTGCGCAAACTGAAGTATCTGCGCCAGCATATCTGTTGTCACGGTCGCCTGCGCCGACGATCTTGTGCCGCAGACCCTGCGCGTCCTGGTGACGGTTGCTGCGGTGTTGTAGCGACTGGGGGAGGCACGTTGCCGCTAGGAGGCACATCCCATCGGGTTTCCTCAGGATTGTTGCGCGAGCGCTGCTGCGAACGGGCGTCTTGCGCGGGTCCATAGCGGACGGCCGGGTTCGCTTAATAGTTATATAACTGTCATGGGCTCTACCGAAGTTGGAGCCTGGTGATCCTTAGTTGCCGAATTTAATAATTAATTGATTGAGAGTACACACGCGCGTGCTAGCTAGCTACGGCTATCGACTACCTGTAGTGGCTGATTGAACTCGAATGCTGAAAAGTCGAGTCAGCGTGAGCCTCAAACAAGAAAGAAGCTGGATTCTTTGGGTGCTGTCACGGGGTTGTCACTCCAACGCACAAGCATCGAGTATGATCTTCTACTGAGTCTGAAGCTTCGGGATTCCATAAAAAAACTGATGATTGCAGAGAATTAGCTCGATCCGACGCGCCTGATAGGCGACGACGCTTTTGAATTCCCCAACAATCATAAGGAAGCAAGACACGATATTCATACCATAGAGAGGCCACCAGGTGCGGGCTCTATCTCGCTTGGGTTGGTGCTTGATTTTGAATGCCCCAGCTAACTTGTCTGCTAACTGCAGGCATATTTGACATCATTAAATGTTCTTGGGTGGAATTTCGCTCGACACCGGAGCACTTGAAGAACGATTGATCGACTGCAATCAGAAACAAAGAATCGCGCAGTTCAAGTTCACTTTCATAATATTATTACCAAGGCAAAGAAGTGAGAAGCTTCAATAAATAAACAAAGCCGCGACTTCGAACGGAAAAGCTCTGGATTTTACGCTAAGCGTAGACATGTATAATATTACTTTGCTTGCGAAGTCAGTCATGAATAGTCAAGCAGAAAAACAAAGGCTACACTGGGAGGGCAAGTCTGTTAAGAATATACAAATACTGTAAATACTGAAGTAAAACACAACGGTAGAAGAGCGCAATAACAACTAAGTTAAGTCCAGAGTTAAAGCAAAACCCATCAACCATGGACTCTGGATTAAAATCCAGAGAATTATCAGTATAAGGCCCTGTTCGGGGAACTGTAAATCAGAAGTACAAAAAATGATCAGGCTATGACAGGTGTATTTAGGTGCAAGCTGATCCGACACAAATTCGCGCTTCTTTCGGTGCATCTCTGTTACTATTAAAGTTGTCTTCCTACCTACTTCTGTATTCATTATCAACCACGCTTGGATCCTTGATTCCACGGTGCGCTCGCAGTTGTGTCGCGATGATATTGCAGAGTTGTCCTCAACTTCTGATGAGTTTCTCTCCATTCAAGTCGACTTCTCCGTTGGTTTCATCATTGTCAGCCTCTTGGGCAGGTGCAACCCCACTTTCAGTCGTCAAATCCGCCGGCTCCTTCTTCCCCGACGCATCAACAGTGTTCGTGGGCTTCACGGGCGATTCATC
>JAABLL010000379.1:1998-15942 GCA_012295475.1 Phytophthora gonapodyides | reverse complement strand
CACTCGCTCGGCCCATTGACCCATTGACGTAAGCACCAGAGCCTTCCAAGCAGTGCTCCTGCATTGCTTGCCGTCCAGCCAAGGTCTCCGCTATCGATACAACTCACCAATCGCACTTGACAACTTCAACATGCCACGCACTCTTCAACCACGCGCAGACGTCATTTAACAGCGGCAGATTCAAGTGCGTTCTCCATCGTCAGGACACACACAAGTACGATGAACTAACACGGCGGTTGACGGCCAAGCTTCGGCTCTGGTTGAACTTTGTTACACTCTAGACACGCCCACGCAGGGTGGGCCATAAAGACTTAGTTGAAGAAGTACGGGCTGTCCAGCACGCTGCGGAGGTCCAGGTCGCCCAGCTCGGGCACGTCGTCGAACTGCATGTCGGGGAAGCGCAGCCGCAGCTCCGTCAGCAGGTCCTCCAGCAGCGGCTGCTCGTACAGCCCCACGAACTCCTCGCGCAGCCGCCGGTTCATGACGTCCACGGAGCACGCGTGCGTCCAGTAGCTGTCGTGCACGGCCGCGAACGAGATCTTCTCCTCTTCCAGGCAGCGGCGCGCCGTCAGCATCATGTGTGTCGAGTCCAGCGAGTGGACGAAGTTGGGCGGGAACGCCGACTTCTGGCGGCCGATGCTCACGGGACGGCCCTCGTTGTCCACCATGAGCACGTGCTGCACCTTGGTGCGCACCTGGGTCGTCGCCTTGCTGCGGTACGGCTGCACCACGGGCAGCCCCAGCGGCGTGATCCACGACATGGGCTGGCCGCTCTCGCCCACCTTGCCGGCGCAGTTGGCCAGCCAGCCCATAATGCCACGCGCAGAGTTAAACAGGTCACCCATCGAGCCCATCGTCAGCTCGGCGCAGTAGCAGGACGCGCGGTAGATCTGGTTCTCCAGCTTCTCGTCCATGATGTGGCCCTTGGTCAGGAACGTCTCGTGCAAACGCGCCGAGATCTGCTTGCGCGCGCCGATGTACGTCACGCCGTACACGCTCGTCATGACCGTCTGCTTGACCACCTTGCGCGTGATGATGCCCTCCAGGAACTCCGCGTTCCTCTTCTTCTGCGCCTGCCCCAGCTCTCGCTGGAGCTTCCAGTCGCCAGGACGGCCGGCGAGGTCCGCCAGCACCTCCTCCTCACTACGGACGTCCGCTGCTGCGTCACGCTCCACCTTCTCCATCACCTGCGTCGCCACGCCCATGTACACGTCGCTCGGTCGCGACGACGGCACCAGATTCACCTGTTCGCCACCCGTGCGATCGCGGCCCAACGCCGCGTAATGCTGCAGGCCGTTGCACGAGCCGTCCTGGTGGATGGGGATGTTGGACATGTACTTGGTCGGGTCGGGCGACTCGATCGCGCGCTTGAGCTCGAAGCACACGCCCAGGGCCAGGAACGGGTAGTCGGCGCCCTTCCACCACGCGCAGTCGCCTTCTCCAAGCGGGTTGCGCGCCGACGCCACCACCTTGTCCAAATGCTCGTTCGCGAATGTCTCGCGGTCGTCGAATGAGCACTTGTCCACGCCGAAGACGTTGGCCAGGTGGATCTTCATCCAGCGCAGTCCGTGTTCGCCCAGCGGCTTGCGGTCGCGGAAGATGAGCAGACTGCGCGACAGATCCGAGCCCAAGTGGTTCAGATTCGGCGGGATCGGGTACACGCGGCCGCGGAAATCCATGTTGTACGGGTAGTACAGCTCGGGTTCGTCCTTGAACTCCTCGGCCACCTGGAGCTTGTACAGCGTATCGCAGCGCAGCGAGTGGAACTCGCGGTTCAATTGCTCAATCTGCAAAGAAAGTAGTCGCAACAAGGCGTCAGTTCCTCGCTCCAAAGTACAGAGTACACAATCCTATACAGTTCTCGATGTGGGTCACGAAGCTTCATCGTAGAAGCCCCTCGGATGGCCAAAGGGACAGTAAAAAACTCCCAGCAGCCTCCGAGATGCAACCGCTTGCTTTTGCAAGCAGTTTGAACCCACATGACGTGGGGATTGCATCATGTGGGCTTGATTCTGTTGCGTCAAAGGTATACACATCAGGGCAGAATGCAAGCTCACCTTGCGCGCGTTCTTGTAGTAGAGCGCCGGGTCGTCTGCGAACTCGGGGCTGTTCGGGTCCGGAAGCGGAACGTCCTTGCGCGTAGGCAGGTCGCCGAAGTCGCCGCCGGCCTCCCAGATGTGGAGCACCACGTTTAGCACCTCCTTGTTGATCACCCACGGCACCTCGGCCATGAGGTTCAGCGCCTTCATGATGCCGTCCATCTCGCCACGCTGCACGCAGTCCATCTGCCAGGTCGAGTCTCGCTGCCGCATCACCTTGGTGCGCAGCTTGAGGTACCCGCCGTTCGTCACGCCCGTCCACGGGCGCGGAGGCACCAGCATGGGCAGGTAGCGCGCTGTCCAGGGCAGCACGTTGGCGCTGGGCTTGGTGGCCAGCACGGCGTCGGCCATCTTCTGGTGGATCTGGATCACGCCGGCGCGGCGGTTGCGGTCGAACACGTAGTTGTGGAGGAAGGCCGGCTCCGGCGCAGGGAGCCCTTTGGCCGCGCACAGCTCGGGCGTCGACACTTCCCCGAGCTCGTTGGGCACGTAGCACGTGCGCAGGATGCAGTCGACGATGGAGGCGCCCACCTTGAGCTGCAGGCGCTTGTCCCAGCCGCCCACCGTGTCAATGTACTCCTTCATTTTTTCCCTGAGCGGTTCCGTCAGGGCCGTCTTAGAGACGAGCAGGAAGAACTTGCTGTCGCCTTTCTTGCGCTTGGCGGCCTCGAGTTTCCTGGTAATGATCTCCTCCTGCACGGCCTTGCCCATGGCCAGCGCCAGTTTGATGAACTTGGGGCCCTTGGAATCCATCAGCGTCATGTTGAGCATGATGTTCATGCCCGTCGCGGCCAGCACGTCGGCCTTGAGCAGCATCATGGCCGGGCCGTAGATGTTGCTGTCCGTACTGTGCTTGCCATCCTTGATCTTCACCTGCTCGGCCTCGATGTAGCTCTCGACCGCGGGCATCCACTTGCGGATGAGGTCCTTGGCCGCGTTGGTCTCTGTGGAGCGCCCCATGGCGCGCACCTTTTCGTGCGAGCTCGAGTACTTGTCCATGGCCATCTCGTACACCGAGCACTCGAGGCGCAGCTGCCGCGCGTAGCGGCGCCGCAGCTCCTGCGTCTGCTCGGGCGTGGAGCACTTGGCCAGCTGTTCGGTGGGGATGGTGAAGCTCTCGAGCCACTTGTCCACGTCCTCGTCCGACATGAAGGCGCGCGAGTTGCTCGCCACCTCAGCGGGGCTGTCCAGATGCTCCTCCGACCGGCCGAGCAACTCATCCAGTCCCAGTGTGAGAGGCGCCAGCTCGTACGGCTTCTCCATTGTGGAGCGAGGCATGAGCTGCTGCGCGCGGATGGCCCAGTCGGCCTCGGCCAGGCGGCGCGGCGCCACGTTGTCCAGCATTGGTTCGAATTCTTCAGCGTCGCCTGAAGCTTCGGCCATGGCCGCTTCGGGGGCTAGAGAGCTTTCCGAGCGCGTCAGGAGGGTTAATGACCCGCGCTGAATGTGGCTGCGGCTCTGAAGGGGGCGAGAGGCGCGACGCAGCGCCGCGCGGGCCACGCGGGACGTCGAGAGCGCGGAAGTCTGCATGGTGTGTTGGTGTTGGAGATATCTCCACCTCTAGAGGGGGTAGAAGAGTGACACTTGGACGAGAAGTCGCAGCGCTTCCAGGAGAAGGCGGGAAGGTAACTGCAGTTTCCTACGGGGTTCCGGGACGCACGCAGCAGAGCGAGAGCCGACGGTGATCTCGTCGCTTGACGTCGAGTGCCCTTTTCGAGTGTGAGGCCAGCAGGATTTCGCGGACGAAAGAGCGATGACTGGGCCAGGGCGGCCGCACCTTTTATAGCCAATCAGATGGAACGAATTTCTGATTTTCCAGCCAATGCGGAGTGCGGAAACTGAATAAAGAGCGAGAAGCATCCCCGCGATAGTATTGATGTCAGCGGAGTTTCTAGAACGTCAAACTTGTGCGACGTCTGAACAAGGAGTTCTAGTGCAGATTCCTCGATGTAAAAAACGTATATGTAGTATACGTGATGGTATAGTATACGCCAATGGCCAAAGTGAAAGTAAGCGGCAATGGCGACCATGCCGCAGACGCCGAGCGCAGCGGCTCCCGCCCACGACGGCCACACACACGACCACGCGCACGGTCTTGAAGACGAGTACAACGAAGTAGACCTGGCGTTCGATCCGACGCTGGCTTCATGCTGCGAGCGCGACGAGCACGACTACAAGAAGGCCATGAAGCTCAAGGCCGTGCTGACGGCACATGACCGCACTTCTGGCGCTGTACGAGTGCGGCAGCAGCTGTTCCAGCCGCCGCAGAGCTCGGTGGTCGCGCCTCAACTCCCGCCCCAGCAGCAGCTCAAGCCACCGCAGCCGTCGCTGTCCGATTCGGACTCGGACTTCGATGACAGCGACGACGAGTTCGGCATGGAGGCCATGCTGGCGGTGCGCCGCAAACAGCTCGAGCAGCAGATGCACAAGGCGGCACAGGACGCTGCCGATGGATACGGGGTCGTGGTGGACGCCACGCTTGCGCAGCTGGTGCGGGAGCTGCAGACCGAGGCGGAGGTGCCGCGCGTGACACTCGTAGTGGACAGCAGTGCAGCTGAGACGCCGGGCTTCTTGCGTGCCATGCGCGGCGAGATGAACAGCGTGGCGCAAAAGTTCCTAGGCACGAAGTTCTACGTGGCGGTGGCCTCACGCGACGACGACGCGCTGCGACAATTGAGGCTCTCTTCGGTGCCGTGTTTGGCTGCGTTCCGCCGGGGCGAGCGCGTGGACTCCATTGCGCTGGACGCAACGGTGTTGGTCACGGAGCTCGAGGTGCTGTGGGAGGCGCGCTTCCTGCCCTGGCTGACCAAGTGCAATGTGCTGTCCAGCGAGCGTCAGGCTTCTCAGACCCGTCAGCACGGGGCGAAGAAGTCGACTGTGGCTGCCGACGACGACGCCGAGCGCGAGGGCTTCGACTGCGGCGTCGACGGCTGCCGCCTGCGCTTCGGCTACGAGCACGAGCACGTCGGGACGTCGCAGCAGACCAAGGACGAGATTGCAGCGTGGCGCCAGAGCTCCGCATAACTTTTAAAAGTATCATCGAGTTGAAGGCTCTCTGCTGTGTTCTTGCTGCTACTTGCTCACGCAGCCATGATGGCTCTGATGTGGGCGGAGCTGCTCCCTTGGCGACGCGAGTGGCAGGTGTCTGATGCCTCGAAAGCGCACAGGCGCTCAGCGAGAACGTTCCGGGGTCTCCACACACACCCGCGAGCGAGTGCCGCATTGCAGCGACGCCCAACTTTAAATCGAACAACCCAGCAGCGACAGCCTATCGACAGGTAATGCCTGCTACACCTGCTGTGCCGAGGAGGAGGGGGGCGGGGTCCCCACCCTACAGTGGCAAGTTGAGCTGGTGCCGCGTCGTGTGGCCGGGCGGAGCTGAAGTTCAGCCATCTGACTGGTGGATCTTTTCCGGTACTAACTGCCCAAGTGTGCACACGTCGCATGCTCCGCCCGGTGTTGTTCCACGCGAATGACAGTCATTCGAATGAGGCCACGCACGTCGAAATGGGGCACCGAGCCCATGGCCCGGAGCCAGCGGCGTCGCGCGGTCGTCGCGCGCCAAGCAGCCCTTTATCAGGCCCGCAAGTTGCTGGCAGCAGTGCGACAGCCTTCCATGGAAACCGGACCGGCCAGTTGGTGCTCCACTTGCGGGGCTGAACGCTCCGGTAACGCCATTTCCTATTTGGAGGCCGCGCGCACAAGCAGAGCAAGCGAGCGGAGAGCAGAGAAGTCCCTACATTTACAGGCCGATCCAGCACAGACAGAGCGATCCCCATGGTGGAGCAAGCCGTGGTCGCCGTCCCGGAGCCGCAGGAAGTGAGCAAGTCCGCACGGGACCGAGCCAGCTCGGGCATGCTGCGCAAGGAGCTGGACATGCGCCTCACGGCCTATCTACCAGCAGTGGTGCGTCGCCACTTGGAGCGGCAAGACATGCAGCGTCCGCTGTCCATGCCGACCACCCACCGCACGACGGTCGTGAGCATGTTCGCCGACGTGTCGGGCTTCACGGCCATGACCGAGTCGCTGGCGGCTCGAGGACCGGTGGGTGCCGAGGATCTGGGCAAGCACCTGAACTCGTACTTCGAGCAGCTGCTGCGACTCGTGTCCAGTGCCGGCGGCGACGTCTTCAAGTTCGCAGGCGACGCCATGCTCATCTTCTGGCCCGAGAGCAAGGAGGACACCATGGACAGCTTGTTACGTCGCGCGCTGCAGTGCGCGCTGCGCATTCAGACACATCTGCATCAGGCGGAGCTCGCGCGCGGCGTGGTGTTGAGTGTCAAGGTGGGCGTGGGCATTGGCGAGGCCACGATCGCTCACCTCGGAGGCGAGAGCGACGGAGCCACGGCTCGCATCGAGTACGTGGCCGTCGGCCCGGCGCTGGAGCAGGCGTTCAGCGCCGAGCACCAGGCCGAAGCAGGGGACGTCATTTGCTCCAGTGAGTGCTGGACGCGTGTGAGTGAGTACTTTGAAGGCGCCCCCGTTCATGGCCACGACAACGACAGCAGCGACGCCTTCCACAAGGTCACAGCCGTCAACAAACCCGTCAAGATCTGCTCACGACGGCCGTCATTTACGCGTCACGACGCGCTGCTGCACACGCGCATGAAGCAGTACGTTTCCCGGGCCGTGTGGCCCTACCTGGACGCGCACGACGAGTTCTGGGGCTCGGAGCTGCGCGACGTCACCGTATTATTTATCAACCTGGGCTTCAGCGAGCAGGATCTGGCTCGCATGCTCGGCGCCAAGGAGCTGCAGCGCCTCCAGGACGCGTTCGCCAACGTCCAGAAGTGCGTGTACGACTACGAAGGCACCATCAACAAGTTCCTGGTGGACGACAAGGGCAGCACCGTCATCGCGGCCTTCGGACTGCCGCCAGTCACGCACGAGAACGACCCCATTCGAGGCATCCTGGCGTCGCTAGCAATCTGCGCAGCACTCGGAAGCAACGGGCTCAAGGCTTCGGTGGGCATCACGACAGGGACAGCGCTGTGTGGCGTGGTGGGCCACCAGGGCAACCGACGAGAGTACACGGTGCTAGGAGACATCGTCAACCTCTCCGCTCGCCTCATGCAGCGCGCCAAGTCGGAAGGAGGCGGCGTGATCACGGACGCGCCGACCAAGATCTACACGCACGACGTGCTGCACTTCGAGAAGCGGCCGGAGATCATGGTCAAGGGCAAGAACGAGAGCATCAAGATCCACCGGCCGTACCCGCGCATGTCGATCCTACTGGACTACCACTTGTCCTCTGCGCTGCAGCAGCCGTCCAGGAAGACCAAGATCAGCGCCGTCCGGCCTGCTGGCGGCGTTATCGGGCGTGCAGGGCGAGCCAACGCGCTCTCGGTGGTCAGCCGCGCTGCACCGATGCAAAACCTGATGGAGAACATGCACCGCGTTCAGGTACGCGACGCCCAGCGGCGACTGTCGCTACGCGCTGATCGCCAGCGGTTGCCCGCTGAAGAACTCGTGGAGAGCGAGAAGTTCGTGGAGGTTCGCAGTGCTCTTCTGGACAAGTGCTCGCGCCTGAACCCGTTCGCTCCTGGCGGCGCTTTCGTGCTCGAGGGCGACATCGGCGTCGGCAAGACGGTGCTGCTTCGATCGGCTCTAGCCAGCCCCGAAGCAGGGGATTACCAGGTGCTGGTCGGAACGGCCAGTCCGTTCGCGACCAAGAAGCCGTACGCGGTTTGGTGCGAGCTCATTACGCGAGGCGCCAGGGATGCGTCCGCCCATGGCAGCGCCGAGCCTGCGCCGCCTCTTTCCCCAGAGTTCGGCGCCACTGCGAGCTCCAGTCCTGCGGTGCCGGCACCGAGTCAAGTGGCGGAGACGGAACGCCGCAAGTGTGTGGCGCAGTTCGTTCGGCAGAAGATCCGCGAGGGCGCCGCGCCGAACACGACGCTGGTGCGGTACGCGCCGCTGCTCAACGCGATCCTGGACACGGACTTTGACGCTTATCCTGACGACGCTGACGACAAAGCAGCCGCCCCTGGAGATGACAGCAACTGCCCAGCGTACGACCCGTTGCCCACTAATCAGCTGGAGGAGGTTGCACCAGAAGAGAACCAGCGACAGAACGAGGAAGAGATGCGCGCCTGCGGGTACGCGTTTGCTGAGAGCCCCGACAGGACGCTAAACGTCAAGGAAGACGAGATCGCGTCGTGGTTCCTGGGTCTATTGGAGATGGATCTGGCGCAGAAGGAGGAAGCCCGAGCTTCGTTGGATAAGCGTTCGAACAAGGAGCTCCGAGCTGAAGAGAGTCGAGGGGAGGAAGAAGAAAGCGAGTGGAGACCGGCCGATCTCGACCTCAGTGGCATTCTGCTGCTGTGCGCGCTTCACGCCATGTCGCGCGAGCGCGCCACGGTCTTCTGCCTCGACAGCGCCATGTACATGGACGAGAAATCGTGGATCCTCGTGACGATTATCGCCAAGTACTTCACGAACTGCTTGGTCGTCATCGGTTCGCGCCCACCGAGCTTGGCACTGGGGGAGAACACGGAGAGTTCGTCCTTCCGCAAGCAGCTGCGGCTGCTGAAGCGCATGAAGTCCTCCACGTGCGAAGCTCTGGGCACGTTCAGCAGCGATGAGATCGAGGTCCTTGCGCGTCAAGTCCTCAAAGTGCCCGTGATCCCCACGAACCTCCTGGAGATCCTCGTGTCCAGGTCCCAAGGGAACCCGCTCTTCCTGCACGAAATCATCGCCGAGATGCAGGAGCAGCAGGTGATTAAAGTGGACAGCAAGAAGCGCAAGTGCGAGCTGCACGTTCAAGAGCCCTGGGGGGACAAGTACAAGGCGCACTTCTGCTTTGCCTGCCACGCCAGCTTCTCGAAAAAGGACAAGGACAAGGAGAAAGAGAAGGATCTCAAGACGAAAATGGAGCAGGGCGAGGATGACGAGCCCGTGAAGAAGACCAAGCACCGCTGCAAGTGCTGCGGCTACGTCTTCTGCGCCGAGTGCACTCCCAAAGCGTGTCAGGCCAAGCTTCCAGGAAAGACCAACGAGCTCGTCCGCCACTGCCGCACCTGCTACAACCTGGCGTCATCGCGTCGGCCGAGCGCTTCGTCTCACGGCATCGGAGCGACCGTCGGAGTCGTCAAGAACGACAAGCGAGCGCGTCCGAAAAGCCGACTGCGCTCCATGTTCCAGTCTGGAAGCAGTGCGGACCAAGCGAGTGCGGCCATGGCGACGTCGAAAGCCGCGCCTTTGACTGGCGCCCAAGCGCTGACGAACCGGATTGCTCTGCGTCCACCTCGCACGGTTAAGAGCGTACTGACCACGATGCTGGACCAGCTCACGGTGTCGCAGCGCATGCTCATGAAGACAGCGAGCGCCATTGGCCCCAGCTTTGACAACGAGATGCTGCGCGGCGCGTGCCCCATCGAGGCGCATCTTTCTCGGTTCGCACAGGACCTGGAGGACTTGGAGCAGCTGGCGATGATCCGCCGGATCGACACGTTTATCGGCGGAGTGCCGTCCAAGAGCCAAGCTAGCAGTCATATGAAGGTCAAGTTCGAGTTCAACCACGGCTTCATGTGCGGCGTCATCCGCGAGCAGTTGCTGAGAGGGCAGCTGGACAAGCTCAACGCTCGCATCGCCGACTTCCGCGAGCAGCAGCAGAAGGAGCTGCGCCACAAGTTCTTCTCCAAGGCGAACGAGAGTCTGTCGCGATCGCCGCAGTTGACGATCTCGGTCTCCCCTGGCGAAGGCTTTGGGATTCGACGCGCTCTCACGCCGACTGGAGCACGAACGAGCACCTCCCGATCTCCTGCTGGCGGTCGACGCCGCTTGATGCGCCGCAACTCGCACTCGGGTATCGAGTCTTACGTGCCGCCGAGCGTCAACTCGAGTGGGACGCCGACTGCGTCGGACTCGTCGTCCGAGTCGTCGTCGACTCAGGCTCTGCAGGATGAAAGCGAGTACGATGAGGGACTCGCACCGGTGCTTAGCCCCGGCAACGCGGCAGCGTTCTCAACGACCTGCGTCCGTTCCAGCACACGGCGCACACTACCGACGGTCATGCGCCTGAAAACTGGTCGCGTGCTGGTCAAGAAACACTGCAGCGTGTTCTCCCACCTGAAGCTCAAGGGGCTCAAGAACGCGCGGCAGTGGAAGACGCGGTACGCGGTGCTGCAGAACGCCCGCTTGCTGCTGCAGTACGAGGAGAACGGTCCAGTTGGACTCGAACAAGGCACGTCGCTGTCTCTCAAGGACGCCAAAGTGAGCGCGTGCGACCCCGAGATGGCCACGAAAGTCAACTGCTTCCAAGTGGAGGTCTCCGAGTGGACCAAGGGCAAAAACCGCATGCACCAGCGACGCTCATTCATCATTGGAGTCGACAACGAGGAAGAAGTCGAGAACTGGGTCTTCATGATCCGCTACGTCATCGAGTCGCTCGAAAGCTACCCGCAGCAGTAGTCGGACGCGGTGGAGAGCAGTGCATGAAGTCTTTTCTCAAGTGATCGCAGTGTGTATTCTAAGTTACTTAGTCGAGCAACACAATATTCAATATTCAAGAAGAAGAGTTTTTCTTGTCAAAAGGCAACAAGAACGTGGAAGTCCTAATGCAAATGTCTCGTTTTTAGTGTAATATTTGGACTTGGAATTTGGCGCCAAAGGTATTTTTGAAGAGCTCCAGGTCTGGAATGGCTTCGCCTCAAGGCGACGACGTTGAGCCGATGGAGGGCGAGCGCATCGAGGAGGAAGAGGAGGTCGAGGAGATTGACGAGGTCGAGACGGACGATGTGGAGGAGCAGCAGGAGGTCGTCGATATTGACGCGGAAGAAGAGAACCAACAAGAAGAAGAGGGCGAGGGGGTCGAGACGGACGAGGCAGAGCATGAGGAGGAGCAGCAGGTCGTGGACGTCGACGCTGACGAGGACAGGGAGGAGAAACAAGAAGAAGAGTATGAGGTCATCGTGGTGGACGACGCAGAGCAAGAGGAGACGGAGGCGGGACAGCAAGAACACGAAGAAGCCGACGTCATCGTGCTGGAGGACGACGCACCGTCCACCGAGCGTTCAAGGGCCAATACCAACGCTCTCATGGCAGCCAACGGGATCGTGACGCCCGCGAGGCTGGAGGAAGAGCTGCAGTGCATCATCTGCCAGTACGCCATGTTCAAGGTGAGTTGGGGAAGTGAGGAGACGGGGGTGAGAGACTTACATGTACTGACTTCACGTCGCTCTGTTGTAGCCCGTGTCGGCACTGTGCGGCCACTCGTTTTGGTACGCACGTTGCAGTTTTCTTGCTGGATATGACAATGTGACTGAAAAAATATGTTTTTTATTATTATTTTCATTGCAGCCGGGTGTGCCTCATGGACTCGTTCTTGACGCGACCTATTGAAGAAGCGCAGTGTCCGATCTGTCGAGTTGAAATCCTGCAGCCGTTTACAGCGAAATCGTCGCTGGCTTCGATGTTTTCCATCAACGTGACGCTGTGGAATCTTGCCCAAGTAAGTGCCTGGCCATTTGGGGAGCTATTCGGACGCTTTTGACTGATTTCTTGTATTGTATTGATGTCGTGTGGCGCAGTTGTTAATCCCGCCAGTCGCAGCGCGAGTTTCTTCGTATCAACAGAAAGAAGAAGAGGAATTCACGCAGAAACTTGACCAGCTTAATGCCAAGTGGAAGGTGTTTACGCTTAGCGAGCGAGCCGCGACATATCACGGCGACCACGACGCGGATGCTGCTGGCCGGTGGGAGGACGACCATGAAGGCCATGAAGAGTATCCAGTAGTAAAGGTTGAAGATACGGAAGATGGCAATCTGCGTGTATCTCGCAACATCGTGTTGGATACAAGCGATGAAAATGAGGACGGCGTGATGAACATGCGCGTCGGCATGGCGGTGGTGGAGTTCCCGAGCGTCTTCGAGTTGTACAACGAGCACCAGGAGTGCTCTGTGAACGTCATCAAGCTGGAGGAGGACGAGGAGATGGCAGACGGGATGCCCTTCTTCATGAACGAAGACGGCGACGACGACGGATTCGTGTGCAGCTCATACTACAACGAGATCAGCCTCCACGTGTGCGATGAAGGGGTACGGCAGCTTGTTGCTTGGCGTACTGAACCGTAAATACTCATAGTTGGTATCGGTAGGGCAACTGCGTGATGGAACGCACGCGCGGCGCTCAAGGCGGCGTGGTGACGTTTCCGGGCTTGCGTCTCGACGTCCCGAGTGGTACGGAAGACACTACCTACCGTCTTTCTTCTTTGTCCATGCGAGAGGCTCGCTTGCTTACTGACCCACGTTTGTAGGCATGTACACTTTCCGCTTTTCTGACGACTTGTACGGGCTGAAGCTCAGCATCACGACGCGCTTGCGCGAGCCGCACGAGATTTCGGATACGCCCGTTGCGGACTTTGTAAGTCTCATCCACGACGAGGCACGAGATGCCGACCGTCGCGGTCGGGGCAGGCAGCATGACAGCGACAACGAAGCCGAGTCTGGTGAAGAGTCTGACGACTCGTTCATCGTGGATGATCTGCATGGCGAGGCGCACAACGAAGAGCCCGTGGGCTCTTTCTCCGATGAGGAAGGCCACTGGCAATATCATGAAGACGACGAAGCTGCAGATGAGCAGAGAGAGCAGCGGCGGGTCAGACGGCGCCAGCGCTCCGAGCGCGATGTCCAGTTTGTCGATGAAGGGGAAGAGTTGTCTGGCGAGGAGAATGAGCGTGACGAATCGAGTGGGCCTGAAGATGCAGGCGAACACGAGGACGACGGTGAGGAGGATGACGACGTGCGGCCAGGACGTCGCAATGTTCGACTGGTGGAGGAAGCAGCCGACTCATCGGACGGAGAAGATGCGGGACAGGGAGAGCGTAATGAAGTCGAAGAACCAGATGAACAGGAGGGACAAGAGCAGGAAGCGCACGCCGATGTGCACGAAGTTGCTAGAACGCGGCGGCGAAATGCGAACCACATTATGGACAGTGAAGACGAAAGTGAGGGCGAGCCAGGTGGGAGTGACGACGAGCAGAAGGAGAACGACATTCCGGATGCAGCAGAAGGTGAAGTCGGCGAGGTGGCAGATGGAGGGGAAGCAAACGAGGACGCAAGCGATGACAATGAACAGGACGCGACGCCTCGAAATGCTGGGCGAAAAGTCAAGCGGACGCAGTGGTTCCAGGACGACGAAGACTCCGAGGAAGAGCACGGACAGAGCCCTCCCGACGCATTGTTGTCTCCTGATGAAGACGTTGAAGTCCCGGCGAGTAGACCACGCAAACGAGCCCGAGCTCAAGGCCGGCAGGTTCGAGTCATCGACGTAGCTGAGAGCGACGAGGAACAAGAACAGATGGAGCGCTCCATCATGACAGCAAACTCGGCGCACGCGCAAGATGGAGACGATGCCAGCGACGATGCAGACAGCGACTCGCAGTTCCAGCGGGTGCACCAGCTGTTTGACGAGGAGGTTGACGAGCGCCACGAGTTGGACGATGCCCAGCAAGACGAATTCGACACCCATGACTATCCGGACGAGGAGATTGACAACGACGAGAATGATGATTACTGAGCGGCTTGGAAGCTCTCGATGGCTACTCCTTTGGGTTTGAAAAAAAAAGAAATAACGCAGCATGAACTGATGAACGCACGAATTGGTTTAGCTTCTATTCCGTGTATTCCACGCCGTGTGCCGATGCTGATGAAGTACCAGTACCTTCGCAGCGACCATGCGTGGGCTCGTAGATCATGGGCTGTGCTCTGGAATACGCGCTACAACCCATAGACCAGAAGCTAACGAGCACTTCTTTCAACCATATCAGCTGCAGTTGCGCCAATCCGTAAGCATGTCGACGCAGCAATCACCACATATCACATGTATGCTAACGCGCTCATGTTCT
>JAABLL010000378.1:2567-15943 GCA_012295475.1 Phytophthora gonapodyides | reverse complement strand
TGACAGCGATGCTGCTGTCTCTGCTGGGGTCAAGATCCCGATCTTCCTGCGCGGAACCCAAGACTTCCACCTGCCGGAAAGCTCTCAATCTCCGATGCTGCTGATCGGTCCAGGGACCGGAGTGACCCCATTCATGGGGTTCCTGCAGCACCGACACCACGAAGCTAAACTTGCTGCTACTTCAGCATCTTCGCCGCTTGGAGAAGCGTATCTTTTCTTCGGGTGCCGTCGGGAGAGCGAGGACTGGCTGTTCAAAGAGCAAATGCACGAGTACGTGGCGAACGGCACACTGTCAAAGCTGTTCACTGCGTTTTCGCGCGACCAGGAGGAGAAGCACTATGTCCAGAAAGACTTGAAGAGCAACGGAAAGCTCGTGTGCGAGCTCCTGCTCGGATCAGACGGGTACGTTTTTATCTGCGGTGATGGAATGGCCATGACCAAGGACGTTCATGCCGCGCTTGCGGCGATTCTGACAGAGCAAGCGGGCCTGTCCGCGGAGGACGCAGAACTGAAGCTACGAGAGCTAGGAACGCAGCACCGCTACGTCCGTGACATCTGGTGATCGCGCACGTAGCCCATTTGATAGAGCAGCGCAGTTTGCATGATCTCCTCCGTCGATTCAGGTGCATCTAGTTCAGTCTAGCCCACTTGAAAGGCGCAAGAGGTTAATACAAACGTTTCTTTCGCCACAAGGTTGTAGTTTACAACAATATCCTCAGGTTCGTTTCATTTTCAAAGATCGATATGGTCGCTCCGAACGCCGAGGAGGAACCTTCGGTGCTTGGTGAGGCGAAGGATGAGGTGCTTCGTGCTCTTCGTATCGAGTGGAACTACGAAAAGCGAGCATTTCAAGTGACGTCTGAAGAGTCGATGGGAGTGCAGTACCCAGAACGTCGGAGCTTCATTCAACGCAGAGATGAAGACAAGCAGCAAACTGATCACGAGTTGAGGAAGCTGCTGGATCGTTTTCAAGGTTTCCTGGACAACCAAGGCGCACCAGTCTTAATTGAAGATGTACAGGAGCTTCGCACACGGATATTAACGAAGATCCTGGACATCCAGACGCCACTGCGATGGATGACTGCTTTCCTCGGTCTGTGGCAAGACCTTGTGGACTCAATAGCCGCAAGTGGCACCGCATCATCAGCCTTTACCGACCCGGTTGATCATTGCCAAGAGCTTGCGGCGCTTGCTGGCGGGTGGAAACTTATCGGTGACATCGCTAGAGCACGTTCAACTCTGGCCAAGTGCTTCGAGGTGACTCGACGGTACTTGAAAGCACCCTTCACGGAAGCAGAACCGCTCGAAGATGGAGGAAGCCAAGCGCTTCGACGTGTTGCTGTTGATGCGAAGAAACTCTTGCTCGAATGTGTGGCATTTCAGAGCTCCCTAGCTCGCTACAAGGAACTTTTAGGGCGGCACAAGGCACCCCTTGACGTACAGGCCTCCATCAGTGACGTCTTCTGGAGGTTATTGCGCAAAGCGCCTTTCTCTGTGGAGCTTACACTTCTCCTGGCAGATTCTCTCATGAAGCAGCAGCAGTTCGCTCTTGTAGCCACGTTTCTTGAGCGTTCCTCCCTCTCAGGAGAGACTGCCGAGTTGACACTGATTCACGCACGAGCCCTGGCTTACGCAGGGTTCTACAGTCAATCAATCGAGGTTGCCCACTCCTTCATGGATCACGGAAAGAGCCCCATCAAGGCTGTGAGCGCTTACTGTGACCAGCTGATGAAGCTTCGTGCGTGTCGTGAGCAAGCCGACGAATGCTTGAGACTGGATCAATTCGACAAAGCTGCCAGCGGGTACGCTGAGTGCTTGGCATTAGTGGATCCGGCTGACCGCAAGCAAGTTGCTGTTCTACTATTCGGCCACGCCAATGCGCTCTTGGGGCTGGACCAAGTTCCTGCGGCTATCGATGAGCTTCGAAAGAGCTTGAAGCTTGACCCAGCCAACAGAATCGCCTCGATACGCCTACAAACCGCGTGCCTGCTACTAGAAACAGAGCAGGTCAAGAGGGAGCTTGCACGACACCAGCCTCGTCGTTCACGCTAACGTTCGTCGTGGGGATTCGTCGCTAGATCTGTATTCACAGCAAGATTCAAGCTTACTCGTCCTTCCTCGCCAGCTTGACCTTGCCGTCTTCTCCAATATCTGCGCGCATGTTGGTCTTCTCGAGCGTTGCGCTTGACGCTGAATCCATTCCCTGAGGACGCAGTTCGTTGATGTACGTCTGGTTGGCCTCGTTTCCTTCGCAGAGATTGCGCAGAGCCACCAAGGACCATTCACGGATCATCGGGTTCGTTTCGTCAATGTTGCAGTGGTTCAGGAACAACGGCAGGTATCCCCCCTCCCGCACCAGGTCCTGGTGATCTGTGTGTCGGAAGCTGAGGTTGCCGATCACCCGGATCAACCCAGATCGGTACCCGAACGGCTCACCGGGCGAGAGTGGAGACAGCGTCGTCCCAGCCGCCCGAGTGTTCCGTGGGGTTGGGTTCTGCCGTCCGAGCGCCCAGACTCGCTGGAGCTCTTGGAGGAGCGACTGCAGCAACCCCCTGGCCCCCTCTGCGTTCAGCGTGGCATGGCCGACTGTTATTTCTCCAAGCACATCGAGCAGCATCAGCTTCGATTCGTTTTCCAGCTCGATCCACACTTTCTTTCGGACTTCGTCGGCTTCTTCGGGTCTATCGTCGTCGCCCTCGGTGATGACGTAGGTCCACGTGCTACTCACAAACTCAAACGTTCCCTCAGGAAGAGGCTGTTTGCTGCCGATCTCCTCGGGTGGAGACGTTTTCGTGGGCGTGGCAACGGCCCACATCGTGAACATTCGCAGCAAGATCAACTGCTCAGGAGTCACTCGAGACCACAGTTTGCTCAGCATATGCGCCCCCACTGCGTTGTAAAGGTCCTTTGCGTGGCCATCCCGGAAAAGGACGCCGAACAGCGTGCAGATCCACTCAAAGGCTGGGTCTTGGTCGTCGATGTGCGCACCACTAGGCAGAGCCGCATCGGAATTCACCGCCTTGGGAGGCTTCACCATGCAACGGTGGAGAATCGTGATCACCAGGTTCCGAGCGCAAACCTGTGACGATAGCGAAGCAATTGTGAGCTGGAGCGAGTGCAGCTGGCAACGTGCACACAACAGCGTATGCCTACCAGATCAACACGGCGAGCTGCAACTTCCTCGAGCTCTGAAGTGCTGCTGGCGTTTACGCAATTGAGAACCAGCGCCACAGCAAAAGCCACGACCTTGCGGTGCTGGTGGCACTCCACCAGAAGTTTCTGTGCATTCGAGAGTGAAGGTCAGTACCATCGAAGTAGCAACAGTACCAGTCGGAAGACCTGCTCACCTGGAAAGCATCCGGGAAGAACAACTCCCACGCCGTCGCCTGGTTCTTCGTGTTGCTGGTGACGCAGTTTACACAAAACTGCAGCGCCACTTGAGCTAGAAGGACAACTCGCCTGCGTATAAATTCATCGAAAAGTAAGCACCGACAATTCAATCTCTGCGTTGTACTTCGATGCAAGCAACCCAGGTAACCGCACCAACGTACTCTTTGAGCGCTTCATCCTCCACATCCACCCAGAAACAGCATTGCATCACTGCATTGTGCCCCTGCATCCATTCCAACACGTGCAATTAGAACCAACATAACTACGCAGAGCCAAGGCGTCGCAACGCACCAGTTTGAGGAGCCCAGCGTCTCGGCACGCGTCTTGGTTGTCACTGCATGCCGCACACGCATTCCGCAGGAAGCGAAAAACTGCCGTCAACGCTGCGACTAGACCCGACGCTCGTTCGACGTCAGCAACGACTGGCGCGGGCGGCGAGAAGTCGTCTTGCAGCGACTCGGGCGTCGGGTTCGTGCGGTCCACTCGGAACGTGTAGCCCAGTCCGTCGTCGTCTTCGCTGGCGGCATCAACGTCCTGCGTCAATGCATTGGCTTGGATCTCAGTCTGCAATTGCTGGTTGCAGTCCGCAATGGCCTCGGCCGCCTGCGTCCAATAGGAAGAAGCTTGGAGCGACTCGCTGGAGGGCGAAAATCGTCGCGTATGAGGCGGAAAAGGAGCGTTCCGTCAGTTGCATCACATCTATCAGGAGTGCAGGCGTGTCTGCGCATTGTATGCAGTGGTTCCATGGCAAGAACATTGGCCTGGGCCACGTACCGGAAGGCGGCGCGGCGGCACTCCGCGGCCAGTGCTTCGAAGTCCATTGCTGCGGTTGACGGATTGCGAAACTGGTGTACACCACACTAGTTTTTGGAGTTGAAGATCAGAGCGAGAGTGATGGTCGCGATGCGTCCTCTTGAGTGTCCACCTTGATGTGCATAATCCGGTGGCCAAAAAAACATGCGGCGATGGCTGCAACGTGCTTGTTTGCGAGCCTTGCAAGACAAGACTTCGCGCTGGTTCTTCATGGCGAGCGGCGGCAGATGCGTGCCATGTTGGCGCAGGTGGAGACCAGATTTAGCGAGAATGCAGCTGCATGTTAGTTCGCTCGTCTCCTTAATCATTATTTTTGATGGAGGTGCGCTGGTTTTGGTCGCACTTTCCAAGCCCGCAGCCTGCATGCCTTAAGTTGCTATTGCCGACGACAATGCCAGCGGCAGCCAGTTCGCGTGTGCCATTCGCTCGCTCGCTCGAGCCACGCTTTTTGAATTGGCGCTTTCGGATGGCGCAGTATCCCCACCCGATTGTCTGCTGCTATAACGGCGTGCGGCCACACGTGTGACAGCTAGAGCTGCGAATCGCAGGCTCTTTGCTGGCTTCGGTTGACTGACTGGCTCCGCGATGCGATGCCACGCAAGGCCTGCCGAGCCTCGACGAGCGAGCGAGCCGTGCCAACCTTGCCTTTTTGACTGCCTTGTTGTTGCCGCCATACCGGAGACTTGAAACGGCCTTTCCCATGCACCGACGCGGGGAAGGGCAGTCGTGTGATTGGCGGAAAATGACCGCCGACTGCTGCGTAACGACGCCTCCACGAGCGCGACCTCGGCATACGTTAATCAAGTCAAAGGCCGAACACAGGTTCGGAATTTTGAATGCGGCTCGCTGAGCGGCCGGCGCGGTCCCATACAAACCCTATGTCTCGCCTTCCGAGGCGAGGAGCCAGCGCAGCGGGTGGCCCAGAGAAGCGCGACAGGGCTGGCGACGTCGCCCCGCCCGGCCGAAGCTCCCCCCCGTCCAGATTTTCCGCAAACCACCTAGATTTGTATGCCGCCGCGAGGGTACCCCACGCGCGCGGAAAGCGTCATCTCCCCCGCTTGAACACACCTTTATCAAACCTCTTGGCGTTTGTATACCAGCGGCCGTGGAGCGACACGCCTTCTTTCCGCGCCGCCCTCGACCTTCTCTTCATTTTCGCTTTTCCAAGCTCCAGCTCAAGAAGAACAAGACTCAAGACTCAAGAGACTCCTCCAGCCAAAAAAACTCCAAGATGGCCCGCACCAAGCAGACCGCCCGCAAGTCCACCGGTGGCAAGGCCCCGCGCAAGCAGCTGGCCACCAAGGCCGCCCGCAAGTCCGCGCCCACCGCCGGCGGCGTCAAGAAGCCGCACCGCTATCGCCCCGGCACGGTCGCGCTGCGTGAGATCCGCAAGTACCAGAAGTCCACGGACCTGCTGATCCGCAAGCTGCCGTTCCAGCGCCTGGTGCGCGAGATCGCGCAGGACTACAAGACCGACCTGCGCTTCCAGAGCACGGCCATCCTGGCCCTGCAGGAGGCCTCGGAGGCCTACCTGGTCGGCCTCTTCGAGGACACCAACCTGTGCGCCATCCACGCCAAGCGCGTCACCATCATGCCCAAGGACATCCAGCTCGCACGACGCATTCGCGGTGAGCGCACGTAAGCGGCTCAGCCACTCGGTGTCCTCCTCTCCTGAACCTGCACGCGCCTCCAACGTGGTGGCATGCGCTCTCTACTTTTTTTTTCTTATCGCCAGTTAGCTTTCTTTGGCTTGCTGTGTGTGATGGGGCGTAGTACTCAAGCACGCAACCCGTAGTATTCTAGCCTTATTATTTGCAGTAAGAAAACATGAAGCTCGAAACGCTTCCTGAATTGCTTCCTTCGTTGTCTCACTTGTTTGCATTGTTGTGATGGTACTGACTATAGTTTGGTAAGCAGTGGCAGGAGTCTTTATGATTTGAGCTTTGCTGCAACTTGTGTTCTTTGGTGAAAATTGCAAAACCTCCAAGCGCTTCTACGCCTCGTTGTTGCTCAACTTGTCCATGAGCAGTTGCTGCTCGTCGGCAATCTTCGTGAGCGACTGGAACTGCAGGTTGTATCTGCACAGCAGCAGCATGGAAGGGAATCCAGTGTTTACAAACGCACTCGACAACCTCAATGCCGCGTGGCCGTACCTTTCCAGCTCGGTCTTCTTCTCCTTGATGGACAGCTCCAGCATTTGCTTCTGGCGATTTCGATTCTCCACCTCGCTGTCGACGCGGTTGCGCTGCCCGATCGCCTGTAATTCGTCACAACGGTTGCACTTGCATCATCGTTCTTCGGGAGGTTGTTCCAGGGCTGTATTAATGCACAAACCTTCAGCTTCTCACGCTCGATGCGTTTAGCCTGTCCCTCCATGACCTCGAGCACGCCCTTCACGATCTCATGGAACTCCTCGAGCCCTGCAGCACCAACGCATACAACCACGTCAGCGTCATCTAGCCACAGTCTCCGCTCATGAACCAATGTTACTTGCTTGTGGCGAACTGGTTGCTCTCCTGCTCGAGCTCCTGGGTGTGCGTGATGTTGTCCTTGTCTAGGACTCGCACTTGGCAGTCGTCATCGAAGCAGATGCTTGGGAGCTGGTTGTCGCCGCGGCTCATGCTCGTTGCAGTGGCAGATCGATCGAGAGATGGCTACATGATCTCGCGTCGCTTCGCTGGTCCAGTACAGTCGGCGATCTCAATTACAGAACTGTAGTCCGCTTTGAAATTGATGCCATTTTGCGAACGAGTCTGAGAAGCGACGATGAACACGAACGTCAAGCGTCTGCGCAAGGAGCTGCAGGAGCTCAAGAAGAACCCGGAGGAGGACATGGTGCTGTACCCGGAGGAGGACACCATCATGCGCTGGAAGGCCTTCATCCGCGGCCCCAAGGACACGCCGTTCGAGGACCGCTGCTTCGAGCTGGCCATCCAGACGACGCCGCTGTACCCCATGGAGCCGCCCAAGATGAAGTTCGTGACCAAGATCTTCCACCCCAACGTGCATTTCAAGGTGGGAAAAGCTGATATCTACACATGCTAAGGTTATAGGCACGTTACTGATGCTCTGCTGTGTGCTACGTGTCAACCGCTACAGGACGGCAGCATCTGCCTGGACATTCTCAAGCGCGAGTGGTCGCCCGCGTGGACGTTGAGGGTCGGTGGAGATGCACTGCCGCTGTTGCTCCAAGCTCGGGTGTCTTACTGGTATTGCTGTTCTTTTGCGTAGGCTGCGTGCTTGGCCGTGATCTCGCTGTTGTCGGACCCTGCGGCTGACTCGCCCCTCAACTGCGACGCAGGTGAGACTGCCACGTGTAACGAAGGAAAAGACGCGATATGCTGTACTAAAGCTGTTGGTTCTTGTTGTGGCCGTTTAAAGGGAACATGATTCGTGCGGGTGACATGCTGGCGTACAACACGATGGCCGAGATGTACAAGAAGGAGTACGGACTGCTCGAGTTGCCGAAGGACCCGTTCTAAAGATGCACGCGCGGCTTGTAAAGTAAAAAGAGTGGCGTTGGCTGGTGGGGTATTGAAGGAGGGAGAGTTTGAATATCTCTTAGGTTGACGCTCACGCTTTCATTCGTCTTCAAGGATCATCCGTCCCCTCGTTTGGTGGGGTGCTTGTGTTGTTATCTTTAGCTGGTGCGACCAGATCGCCGTAGTAGGCCGTCACGACCTTCAGCTGCTTGTTTAGGAAAATCTTCTCGCACTCCACGGGCTCCCCTGGCGCCAATGCCTCGAGATCACTGGTTGGAGTACCCCTCGGGAGGTAATACGCGATGTTCTTGGACACTTTACGAGCGATGGCAAACAGATCCAGGCCAGACACGCCTTTGACGACCATGTCCTCCAAGCTGAATTTCTTGCGACTGTACTTCACTCCTCCCCAGGGAGGCGACAGGAAAACAGCATCCGCCTTCAGCCCGGGCAAAATCTCAATGGAGTTCCCCACGATCCACTCGATTTTATCGGCGACACCATAGATGGACGCATTGTGCTTTGCCATGCGGATCTTTTCCGGGTCGATGTCGATGGCGATAACCTGCTTGCACGTCATGGCGAGCTGGATCACATTCCCACCACAGCCTGCGAACGGATCAACAACGACGTCGCAGCTCAGGCGTGCAGCAATGTGTTCGGCGATAACTTGAGGAGTCACCTGCACAACGCAGTGTCATTAGTCAGACGAGTGACTGCCACACAGAGTCAGAAGATAATGACGTACCGAATACCAACTTTCGTGGTCGAGCTGGATGCCATCTTCGAACTTCTCGAAAAGAGCGTGTCTCTGCAAGTAAAACTTGACGACGTCCTTCGGAACTGCGGCACAGATAGACACATGAGATGTGAACAACGCCAGGATAACAAAAGGTTTACCAGCTAACCCGCAGAAAACGTACCTGGGTACTTGTTCTTCTTCTTGATAGCGCTCTTCGCGGCCGAGTTCTTGTGGTTAATCTCGCGAGCACTCTTCTGCTCGGGCTTGACTTCTACAACCACTTCAACTTTCTCGATGACGCGCTCCGAAACTTCTCCGTCCGAGTCGTACACCACGCGAACCTTGTCAATTATTGTCGTCTCCGTTTTAGGGCCGACTTCCTCATCAATCTGTTGAGCCGCTCCACCTCCCGCATCAACATCTCCTTCATCGACTTCTTCAGTTTCCCCATCGTTCTCATCCACGACATGTTTTTCTTCTTCTCCTGCTACCTGCTCCTCGATCTGCTCCACCACCTCCAGCGATCGTTTTCGCTTCCTCGAGGCCTTGGATCTTGGTCCACCGCCGAAACTTAGGGGCAAGCTCCCTTCCATCCCCGCTGCCTTCATTTCCTCCGCCAGTTGAGCTTGTGCAGCCTCGTACAGATCAGCGCAGGCGTCTGCTCCTCCATCGCCAGCAGATAGCCTCCGACGCTTGCTTTTCTTGCCTTCCTGGCTTGTTTCAGCCTGACAAAGACATCACAATTACCGCAAGGCATTAGCATTTCATCCCAGCTCGTTGTTATCCTCTCGGGCATCCTCTACCTCGAGCTGTGCCTTCGACTTGCGGCTCCGCAGCCGCACTTCCGTGAGCTGCGCCATGCCCGTCAAAAACTGGAGTCTTCCTGATTTCTACTGGTCATAAAGCTTCCTTATTTCGACCAATCACAGTATCTTAAAATGGTTGAAGTGCTCAATTTATTATATATCCAGGTTGCCTGACGATACGCATGTGCCGCGTCCTGAGCGTCGTACTGGGCCTCATCGCGGCGTCCGCGAGCCCCTGCAGCTCCCTGTCTCCAGCTGAAGACGTGAAATGGTTCACCACTGATCAGTCCTCAGAGCGTGCAGCATGGAGCGCCGCTGAGCCGCCGAAAGTGTGCGCACTCGACATCTTTCGCTTCGGATTAAACTTTCCAGCCTTTGGCGGCCTTCAATACAAAGATCAAGACGTTTTTCGGTGGCAATTAGTTGCTGCAAAGGTAGAAGGGTGGGAAAACGGTGCTGTCGTCGCCTCTGGGCCTCTGCAAGTGATGCTTTCTGGCTTTGCTTACCAAGAAGAGGAACGTGAAGAAGTTACCCAAGAAGAGGAGCAGAGGGGGGTCAAGTGTGAGTTTGATGCGGGCTTTTGCATCCCGAAGCTCATTGGAATTCGACTGCCAGATGTTGATACGGAGAATGAAAACGGAGCTTCACTGCAGAAGGAGCACTCGATTGTGCTGCAGTTCCAGCAGCCGACGAACCGTCCGGCAGCGAGTTCCAAGGAGGAAATTGTCGCATTCGTGACTTTTACGGAGTATATTGGGGATGAGTTAGAGGGGCTTTGGTCGGACGAAGGGCGTGTGCTGACGATTCGGATCGTGGATATTGACGAAGAGCAAGTGAAGCCGGTGGGGGAGCTGATGCAGGGGCTGCTAGACACGAGCATTGTTGTTGCCGAGGGTAGCGGAGCCGCCCTAACGGACGAGGTCAGTTTCTATGAAGGAGTGGAGAGTTTACGCGTTGAGCCACCGGGAACGTATACGATAAGAGTTTCTGGTGCGGATGAAGTGGCCTTTTGGTCCCCGGAGATCTTCATTCAGCCGTGTGATTCAGCTTACATCGTCATGGATCCTAGCCGGACTTCATCGGATACTGGTACAGCCGCCGATATCATCCGGGTTACAGCTCCAACTTTCGCGATTGATGGGGTGTTGACTCAAGGCGGAGATGAAGGGTTTGTGGTACCTCACGAATCTATCCAAATGGAAACACTGGGTTCTTGGAGTTTAAGCTTCTGGGTGTTCTTGACAGAGGACTCGACGGGCAAGTTTCGTACGCTGTTCTTCAACGGCGATGGCGAAGGCCAGCAGCGAACACCGTCTGCGTGGTGGAAGCCAGCTGAGCGTCGCCTTGTTTTGAGAGTGAGCTCCAACTCCAGCGTTGACGTTGGTCTCGACAGTGACGAAGAGCTCCCTCTCAACCGATGGGTCCACATGGGTTTCACGTTTGTGAACTGTTCTCAAGCTGCTGTCTCTGGTACGGCGCAAGTTCCTACTGCCTGTCCTCAAGATGCTACGACTGCAGAAAGCTGGTTATACTCCTATTCGTTTTACGTGAACGGGTTACTCGATACCGAGGTTCGCATCCGTGAGCCTGTGGCTGCGAACGAAGGACCCCTTCACGTTGGCAAAGGGCCGTGGACAGAAGGAATGCGAGGATTCGTGAGCAACCTGAAAGTATTCTCAGTTCCAATTGACGCGGATGAACATCGTAGGGTCTACTTCTCAGAGAGACACAGCCACGAAAACTACGCTGACTGTAGTCTCGGCACAAGGGGCTTGACAGCAGTGAATACGCCTGCCACGCAGATCTCTTACTTGTCCCAGTGCCTCAAGTTTGACGTTGGGCAGCATGAAGCTGGGTTGGAGCTTGAGGATCCTAGCAACTTTGAAGAGCTTCAATTCGCAGCGTTTGAGAAGAGTCTTTCAGCGCGCGACTCCTGCGCGCTAGATGCATGGGACCTTCTCAAGGAGGCAGCAGACTTGGGACACACTACAGCGTGTCGAGACGTGGGAGAAGCTTACTTGTATGGATCGTATCAAGGTGAAGACGATTGCCCAGCGCCAGCACGCGTAAAGCAAAACCTGACGCTCGCAGGAAAATACCTCGTGCAAGCCCTTGGAGAGGTTGGTAGCGCTGGAAAGCCACTAGCGATACTACTGGAGACGAGCGACAATGCTACTTTTGCTGCTCGTGGCCAGCTCACCTTCTTGGCATCTGGACTCGTTCATTTCGCTGCCGCTAGCGGGGAAAAGGATGCGTTTGCCATGCTTGGAAGAAGATATCACCAAGCAAATGCGGAGGTTGCAGCCTACCACTTTTACCACGCCGCAGTGCAAGCATCGAATGAGTTTCACCAGCTTGGAAAACAGCCTCTGCACGAGATGGTACGCCTGTATGACTCTTTGGAAAGGGACATCACGGTTGGAGAGCGAGGCGATGATGACGAGTTGATCCAGTTCCAGAAAATGCAAGCGGACAGAGGAGACGTGGACGCGATGGCTGCGATGGGAGACCTGTACTATTGGGGGGCTCACGGAGTCCCACGTGACCACACACAAGCGTACAACTACTTTAACCGAGCAGCTCAGGCCGGCAGCGTTGAGTCGCAATCAGCTGTTGCAGGAATGCTGCTGAAAGGAGAAGGAACTGCTCAGGATAATGCCACCGCGATCGAGTGGTATGAAAAAGCCGCTGAGAAGAATCATACACGAGCACTGAACGGTCTGGGCTTCGTCCATTTCCATGGATCTGGTGGCGTCGAAGAGAATAAATCGCTTGCTCTCGAGTACTTTGAACGAGCCGCGGAGAACGAAGAAGACGGCGATAGCGTGTTCAACGCTGGATACTGCCATGCAAACGGACTCGGGACGGACCCCAACGTCACGCGTGCCATGGTTTTCTATGACGTGGCTGCGAGGAAGTTTGGGCATTTCGACGCCATCTTTGAACTGGGAAAGATCCTGATGAATGGGGTTCCTGGCGAGGTGCTCCGCGATAGCAAGAGGGCGGTAGAGTATTTGAAAGCAGCATCCGACGGTGGGCAATGGGGTTCCGCAATGAGGAAAGGCTTTGATCTCTTCACCAACGACGAGTGCGAGCGTGCTGCAGTGTTGTACCACGAAGCCCGTGAGCTTGGGTATCCAGTCGCGACCAGCAACTTGGCCTTCCTCTACCATCAGAGGCTCTTACAGCGAGGTGACGTTGCCAGTGAACGCCGAGCGCTCAAGTATTTGCTACTGGCAAACGATGAAAACGGAGACAGGGAAACACTTGTCCGAATCGGCGACTATCACTACTACGGGATGGCTGGCTTGGCTAAGAACCCAAAGGCCGCCATTCGCTGGTACAGCCGTGCAAGCGCTGAAGGTGTTGTGGAAGGAGCCTACAATGTCGGCCACATGTACGAATTCGGCGATGGTGTTACAGCGAACCTGGAACGAGCTCAGCGGTACTATGATCGCGTTCTAGAGCTTTCCACAGGAGCCACCGAAATCCAGTTAGCGATACGTTTTGCACTGGTTAGACTGATGCTGCGGAAATGGTTGAAAGATACTCCTTTGGAGGCGATCATTGGTCAGGAGAGTGCGCTGGAATCGGCAAACAATACCAGCACCTCCACCACAGACGTGATCGTGACATTTGACGCTGCAACGAGGTTCCTCCACGACAAAGCGTATGCTCTCGTCTCCACGACGGCAATCCTTTTCGTCTCAATTGGCGTGTGGTATTTCCGACAGTAACAGTGAACACCCAAACTTCATCCTTATTTTCCCATTCCGGCGTCGACGAGGTTCAAGGAGCAGCGATGCGAACAGCCTGTTGGACAGACTGTCTCGCGGGCAAACCACTCCGTTAGGTGGTCCAGATGACCGCCGTGCGCGCACACAGGGCACCAGACATAGAGACCTCGTACTGGGAGTTGGCTACAACGACAACAACACAAAACGTAAGGACGACTCGTGAAACAAGCGATCGCGTCAACGCTGCACGTACCAGATGGAACACAACGTAGCAGCGTTGCTGCAGCTTCCGCAGAGAGAAACCGGCACGCCATGCTCGCTGGGGCCGGCTGACTCGAGAGGCTTGGAGCATCTCGCACAGTTGAAGTATACGCTGGTGGATTTCTGCAGCAATCAACAGAGAAAA
>JAABLL010000377.1:0-11551 GCA_012295475.1 Phytophthora gonapodyides | reverse complement strand
TGAAGCATTCGCTAGCCTAGTTTATCGTCCCTTGCTACTGGTGAACATGGCTGGTAGAAGCGTGCGTACTGCTCGCGGTACATTTCTTGACACGTCGAGCCGCAAAACGCTTTCTTGGTTTGCTCGTCATGGACTAAAGCGTCAACTTGCACGACTTGATAGCACTGCCAGCAGCTTTTACGTTCGCCAGGCGTGCATCCACTCTCTGTCTGCTCAACGGGTGCTCCCGAGCGATTTCCAGCAGACTCTGCCGACGGTTTGACGTCACCTCCATTCCTCCATGCCAGCAATGCTTGCTGGAATGATTTCTGTGCTTCATCTTCGTCATACGTGCCGTCCAGCAAAGCTCCACCGCTGTTTTGCCTCGAAGTCTCTTCTGCGGTGTCTAAAGTGAACATGGGGTTGACCCACTCGTCATCTTGGTTCGACTTGGCTGGTTCTTGAGTTGCCTCGCTCTCTCTCCACTCCAGCAGTGCCTTCATAAATGATGCGTGGCTAACATCCTCGCTAAATTCGCCGTCGGCCAAGTTGACTGGCACTTGTCCATCGCCGCTGGCCACAGCGTTCTCAGAGAGCGGGGCCATATGCGACCAATGCGTCTTTGCCGCCAGTTTGCTCGGTGGTGAGGACATTTCAGGCACTGACTGAGCATCCCGTAGCTTTGGGTCGATGATGATCGCCGCTTCAGTCTCACCAGTGCTGTGTTGCTTCGCTTGTTGAGCTCGGATCTGCTCCAGCTCGGCAAGAATTCGATTGCGAGCTGACAGCTTGAATATCCCAGCCTTTTCACAACCTTCCGGCGTCAACGCAAGCAGCGTCTTCCCCGTAACTTGGTGGAACTCGAATCCGCTCTGGAATTCTTCCAGTCCGATCACTGTTAGCCACTCGAGGACTTGAGCCACCGTCCACTGCTCCACCGTAGCAGGCGAAAGGATAGTGAGTTTCGGCCTCTTCTTGGTCTTCCCAGACCCATCGGCTCTTTCCTTCTTGCTCTTTTTAACAGCTTTCTTCTGTTGAACATCCCGTGCGTATTGCCTCACGCTGCCTCGATCTTCTCGTGCACTACGCCAGCGGTTGCCGGCGTGTTTGAGTGGGCGTTCTGCATCGCGTTTCTGCTTTTCTTCCAGCATCGTCACGCGGAGTTGAAGCAGCCTCGCCTCCATAGCTTGGGCATCTCCTTCCAGTCGATCCGAGGCCTTCGCCAGTTTGTTTCGAAGCGGCTGCGGCCTCCCGAAGACGCCATTGATCCCTTCTTTCGCCATATCCCTGGATCGTTTAATCCCAAGGAAGAGCCGCTTGAAGCCGCAGCGAAACGACAGGAGACTAGAAACCAAGGAACGGGACCAGAAAAGGCTGCACAGGTACTCAGGTCGGGCTTGCACGTCGCTATTTTTGAGAGGAACGATGTACAGCAGCACGCTCTTCCACTTTGTGCAGCCTTCATTGCAAGAACCACCGCGTGAGGGCAATGCTCAGGTCGAAAATCCCGCTTCGAGTCGACAAGAAGAAAGACTCGACCACGCCGCCCAAACCGTGGCCGAGTCCTGTCATCTTGCCACTTTCGCGATGTCTGTCAACCCCAGTTCAGAACGGTAAACCCGTGCAGCAAGCCTCGCTGACGCCACCACCATCTCAGCGACGCCAGGAGCGACCGGGAGAGCGTTCCGGTAGCGGCTTGTTCGAGCGATCGAACCCGTTCGAGACCGATTTCGGCGAGAAGGAGCTGATCGCTCAAGGAGGCTTCGGCAAGGTGTACAAGTGTAAGTCGAACATCGATGGCCACTGGTACGCGGTCAAGCTCGAGCAGTTCTGGTTCAAGCCGGAGACGTATTTCAATCCGTCGGAGGTGCGCGACGTCATGATGAACGAGGCGCTCGTGCTGGCAAGTTTGGACCATGAGAATGTCTGCCGCTACTACAACACGTGGGTGCTTGGGTCGTTGATTCCAGCCGTGAACAAGGGCCAGGAGGTTGAGCAACCCGAAAGTCCGAGCTTTTCGCCCACGTACACTCTGACGAGAAGGACGAGTAGTCCTGCTGGATCTTCAAGCCCAAGTGCTCGGTCGAGCTTCACTTCGATGAGCGACATCAGCGGCGATGACGACGAGGTCGAGATGAGCTCGTCCAACTACTCGGACGCGTACTCGTACGACCCTGAAGACGACAACGTCGCTAGCTTTGGCGATCTGGGATTTGAGATCGAAGGATCGGAAGAAGATGACCACGACATCAGCCCTCGCTTGTCCTTGGCCCGCTCTCAACGCCGGGCTTCAGGACGAAACAGTCCTCAAAGGATCGAAGAAGTTGATGAGACTTCAGATCGACAGCAAAGCACAGATCGTCCCCGCCCAAAGCCCCTGGACTCGGCTTCGGGGGCATTCATCACGCAAATCGACGTGTACATCCAGATGGCTCTCTATGAAGGCAACTCACTACGCGACTGGATGGATCAGCGCAAGCCGAACGAAGTCGACACTGCTAAGAGTATGCACATCTTCCAGCAGATCGTGAACGGTCTCAAGTACGTCCACAAGCAGGGACTCGTCCACCGCGACATCAAGCCAGCGAATGTTTTCCTTACGCGTGAGTCCTGCGTCAAGATCGGCGACTTCGGGTTGTCCAAGAACACGTTGCAGAGCAGCCTGCATCTCCACCCTGCTCGCTATCTCTGCGAGGAAGGAGATGACAGTCTCGATTCGGTGTCGTACAACAGCACCGACGAAGAAATGGACGAAGTCTCCGAGTTCTCGGCTGGTGTGGGTACGCCTCTCTACAGCAGCCCCGAGCAAACCACCGGCCACCAGACTTGTGCTGCCCCCAGCGACGTGTACAGCCTCGGTATCTTGCTGTGCGAGTTATTCTGCACCTTCACGACTCAGATGGAGCGCTATGTTGTGCTGAACAATGTTCGCAAGAGGCAATTGCCACCTTCCCTAGTGGAGGAACACACGCAGATCGCCGAGTTGATTTGTGCCATGGTACAAGATGACCCGCTCCAGCGACCCACTTGCGCGGACATTCTGGACTGCGGTGTTTTCCAGCATCACAAGGCCCACCTGAACCTTCGCAGTCCTTGCTCAAGCTCCATTGGCGTGAGCCCGCTCGCCAGAACGCTATTGCGCCACAACAGCTGCAGCTCGACGGTCTTGAACTTGTTGCGCTCCATTGCGCGGCTTGAACAAGAGCAGGAGGCCATTCTTCAACAAGTGGAAAGCCACAACCCCCACGTATTCTTCCCGGATAGCGACAACCTACGTCCACCTGAATCGTTGTCGGGGAACTCAGAGCTGCGACTCTCTCCGAAAGGAAAAATTCTGCTGACGGGAGAATTGGCCTCGAAAACTGTCCACGAATTGAAGCGACTGGGCAACGAGCGGCGTCGGCTTCTGGACAGTGCTCTTCACGAGCTCCAGCAGTGAGACAGGCGTAAGTTTCTGCATCAACTGCATCAGAGGTATCTGCATACCGTAATCGATGAGTTCACACACCAGAGCTTTATCGCTTCCTCCTGAGATCAAGATATGAATTAGTCCTTACTGAGCCACAGAAGTGGCGCGTGTGAAAACGCGCTGATAAGAATCATCACTATAACTCGCAGAGCAACAACGGTAAACACGACGCAGACGAAAGCAAACAGTCCTCCGTTATCTTCGGGCAAAACCTCGCCGCGATTCATGCCATTCCTTCCGAAAATTAGCAACAAGCACTTGGTGAGCAAACTCAACGAGCAACCGCCATCAATGGCACTATTGCTTACCGCACGTTATTCAATTGGCCCGTTGCTCTCCTTTGGCGTTGAGTTGCTCGCTCACGTCACCCGATGATGTTGTAGCCCTCGCGACGACGACGCAGCAAGAAAACCAAGATAATCGCAGCCAGGAACGCACACCCAACGACAATCCCCACGATGCCAGTGATGGAGAACTTCGACTTCTTCTTCTTCTGGTCTTCCGACTTCTTCTCCGATTCGCCGCCCTTCGAAGCATTTTCCTCCTCACTGCCGGACTTGCCGGAGGTATTCGCGTCAACCGATTTGCCACCGGCTCCCTCCTTCTTGCCTTCCGGGGCCGTAGCTGGTTGCGCGACTACCTTCACGTGAAAGTCTTGTCCGATATTGATCTTGAGACGCGAAAGCACCAGCATNATCGTTTGTCCAGAAGGAGAGCCCTCACCGCTTGACGCCACCAGAGTCGCATCGACCGACGAGTTCGCAGCGAAGCCGCCACCGCCACGCACTCCATACACACGGATTTCGCTCACGTCCGCTTGCATCTCGGGGCCTGCGTATCCGTAGAACTTGACAGTGTTCTTGAACTCCACAGTATCACTCGAGTTTTGATACACGCCGAAGCGCATCAAGGAGTAGCGGTGATCTTCGACAGCGGAGAGAGAATCCCCATCATCCACGTACAGTTCTCCTACCGCCGACGGACTGTCTCGTGACGGATCCAGAGCAGCGAGAAGCGTAAAGCCTCCGCGTCGAGACAGAGCCGTTGTCGTAAGAGGCTGCTGAGTCGGCACAATGTAGCCGCCACGAAGGTGTATCTGAAGTTTCGGCAGCGGAGTCAGCAGACTAACTCGTCGGTTATCACCTGAGGCAGGATCCAGGGCCAGCTTCCCACTCTCGACATCGTACCAATGCGCATCCGGGAAGTAAACCTCTGCAGAAATGGCACCTTCGTGCACTACAGGCGACACCATGAGCGCAGGGCCCACTAGATACTGGTGCTCGATGTTGCGAGCGCTCTTGTCATCTGGAAACTCAAACGACAGCGGCCGAACCACGGGGCTGCCCGAACGATGGGCCTCGAAGAAGCGCGTGTACATATACGGCAAGAAGCGGTACCGGGTTAACAGCGTCGAGCGCAAGATGTTCAACGCATCCGCATCGAAGTCCACGGGAGTCTGCTTGCCTTTGTCGCTTTCCGCGTGGTTGCGCAGCAGCGGGAGGAAGGAAGCTGCTTGGTGCCAACGCACGCACAACTCCGCCGAGGACCGGCCGCCTGAGCCGCACACATTCGGCCCCGTCAACGGAACGCCGAGCAGATTCATTTGCAGCGTGCCCGAGATCGACAAGCGAAGCTGTTCCCACGATGCCTTCGTATCATCTCCCAACCAGTGACCAGCATACCGGCCGCTTCCAGAGAAGGTTGAACGCGAGAGAAGAAGACTGCGCTTCTTGACGATGGCGTTCAACGCGTGCCGAGTAGCACGAGCTTGTGCGTGGCCGTACAGTGAGTGCAGGTTATAGTGCAGCGACGAATGGTGCAGTGCTGCCATCGGAAGCGTGGCCGAGTTCAGATTGCCGTGGCCTCCGCTGTCAGGCTCGTTTTGCCCCGGCGCGAACGGCTGGCGGTACGGATCAAACGGGAAGTTCACGTCGTTCGTGCGGATGAACCCGCCATCACCCTGGACAGCAGTTCCTTGTCCGGCAGCATTCGGTGTCACCGTCAAGTGACGCTGACTGCACACGTGAGCGCACATATCGTCTTCGGCGGCAAGAGCACAGTCACAACTGCTGCTAGGCTCGTTCTTGTCGAGCCACAAGCCATCGAAAGGCATCACGTACTTGTGAAACATGGCCAACTGCTCGTGCCAGTAGCGCGAAGCTTCAGGATGGAAAAAGTCGACAAACACGGCCCAGCCCGACCGGAACGCCTTTTCCGCGTAGCGCTCACCGTTCACCCCCTTCACAAACACGTCCAGCTCTTCGCCTCGCGCCATCGGATCCCATGCACCGTTATCGCTTCCTTCTTCCTCACGATCACCGTGGCTACTACGCTCATCGCGTTCCCCCTGCTTGCTCTCATCTTCTGAACCGCTGCGGGTATCATGATCGCGGTGTTCGCTCTTGCCGCCCTCGCTGCTTCCAGTATCCTCACGATCTTCATCATCGCTACGGCCGTCGTGGTCACTGTGCTCGACGTCTTCATCTTCACTGCCGCCACGAGTTGTCAGCGCATGCTTAGACTGCTTCGCGTTTGCAACCGCGTTATATCTTGCCATCCCTCCACTGCGATCCTCGATCCCATTTGACGCGTTCATTGAGCTGACGGCTGGAACCTGGACGCAAACGAAGTATTGGCTGTGGAAGTGCAAGTCGTCGATAAACGCCCGCATCGCTCGGTGGGAGAACTTGCTTTGATCCAAGGAGAGCGCCCGTCCGTTGTCAGCCATGTACTCGGAGTCTTGCCAGTACGCATCCATGGGAACTCCAGCCATGCGAAGTTGCGAGACGACGTCCATCGCTTTCTCCACCGACGCCTTTTCTCCCCCGCGACGACCGATATGGTAGCCCAAAGCCCAGTACGGAGGCATTGCCGGCCGCCCCACCACGTCTGTGTACTGCTCAATGACGTCTTGTGGAGTTGGCCCAGAGAAGACAAACAGGTCGATAACACCGCCTGTGAGCCGATACGTCAGTGCATCGCGGCGTGCCACCACTTCCATCGCATTCGACGATAGCAGGAACACGCCGTGGGCGTTGCCGGACTGGCCGTCTTCGAGCTGAAGCACGAACGGGTGAACTCCATACAGATTGTCTCCACCACTGCGCGAATGAACGGGGGCAGAAGCATTCGGCGCACGGGCAAACATCGGGTACAGGTCTCCTCCATCGTCCGCGCGGAGTCGAGCCGAGCCCAAGCGCTCGCCGAGTCCATACAAAATCGGGTCTTCGCCGTCCGGCATCTCTGCCAACTGCGTCGAAACCTCGATGAACTGGTTCTCAAACACCAAGCCACTGAAGCTTCCACCGTCTGCCTCTCTCTCAACTGGCGGCGTCGAGTTGAACAGCACTTCGCCAGAGTGACGGCGAGTTATCGCCACGCCAAACGGCCAGGGCGTGAAGTGCACCTCATAGTTGCTTTCCTCCACTGCACCCTCGTCCTTCTCTTCTTGACGTCTCACCGGGAGATCAGGCACTTCGTATCTCGGGAAGGCAGGGTCGGTGATCCGAATCCGCACTTGGCTCGGCGACTCGCGCACCACATGCAGCTCCAGCAGCGGCACATCGTTGCCGAACGGCCCACGTTGTCCCTGGTGCAGGGCTAGAGTGCCTCGCCAGCCATTGCTCGTCTCATCCAGCGTCAACAGCTCGTATCCGTCGGTCATGGGCTGGAAACAGTCTCCGTCTTCAAAGCAACAGCCAGCCGACGCACAAGCATCACCGTCTTCCAACACCTTGGGCGACGCGAATCGCGGGTTCCGACAGGCCATACGCGACGGTTTGGCCACGTTGCTGCACTTGCTCGTCGACGGACGCTCCTCCTCCGCGAAGGCACAAGGAACGCCTCCATTCTCCAGACTCTTCCAGCAGCAGCCTTGGGCCATGCACAACTCCTCCGTTGGCTCGGGAAAGTTGGCCGAGGGCGGGTAGCAGTCCACGCGGTGCGTCGGCACCTTCGCGCACTTGGCAGCGGCGTTGGCGACAGCAGCAGACACCAAGTCCACAGTGTGGCTACGGGCGAAGGCCACACTGACACAGGCAGACACCAGCAGAAGTTGAACTTTGACCATCCTTCTTGACGGCGTCGCGTGAGCCCAAGACGTCCGCGCTCGGGGCCGCAAATTGCGTTGTGACTGGAGCCTCCAGCCAAGCCAAGGCTGAGATATGCTGCGGTGGATGGCTCAAGCAAGCTGCCAGGCTTCTCCACCCGCCGGGTCTCAGGTCGGGGGCTCAAGCAAGCTGCCAGTCTTCTCCACGACGCCGGGTCTCAGGTCTTCATTCTCCACCTTTTACTTGCCCAACTGTAATGTTGAAGTGGGTATCGAGTGTGAAAGGTTAGTAACGTATACCACATCAAATACTGGGTATTGCAGGTAAAGGATGTGCGCCACATGACATTTCCTAATCTTGAAGTTTGTATTCCAGATTGTGCGCAACGCCACGACCAAGGAGGAAGAGTGCACGACACGCAGCATGGAGCCTCCGAGTCTGCTACCGCACGTGGACGAGCTCGTGATGGAGTACCTGTTGTTCCGGGGCTTCACTAAGGTTTGTAGCCGTCTTTCGTTGCCTCTCGCGCCTCTAACAGCCTCCTAACAGCCGAGTTATTAACCGATATGTTTCGTATCAGAGCTTCCAAGTCTTCAGCGCGGAGAGGAAGCGCGACCGCGCGCGCGGCTTCGACGTAGAGCAGATCCTCGCGCAGCTGCTCATGGCCGTTCAAACGTGCGTTGCTTTTGCGTTGATCCGGTGGATCTAGCTGCTCTGGAAGCCGAAATGTGAAGGTTTATCTAACTTCCAACTGTTAAATATCCGCAGGTACCAGATAGAAACCGTGCTGGAGACGTGGAAGTTCTTAACGGCCAGGTTCTTCAACCACTTGGACGCGTCCTACGCCTCGGTGAGGAGCTCTTGAACAATGTTTTATGATAAAATATTCTGCTCGAACTTCTAAGCTAATTGTTAATGGTTTTTCTATTTGTCAATGCAGACACTGCAGCAGTTGGAGACGTCGCTGTTGAGACTTTACGTAGTGAACGCGGTGAAGAGTGGACATCGGGAGAAGGCGGCCGAGTTCTTCCAGTTGTACGCGGACAAGCTGAACGCCTCGGTGGCGGCGCAGGGCTCAGGCGTGGACTCGTGGAGTCGCTGGTTCATCCTGCCGTACATCGAGCACCCGGAGAGCGACGCGTACTTCCAGGTGTTCTTTGGCCAGCCGTGGCTCGAGGCTTTCGTGACGTCGTTCCGCAACTTCCTGTCGCTGGTGTTCCGGAATCTGCCGTTGCCCAAGCTCCTGGCCTTTCAGCTTGCAAGGCTGGAGGAGCCGACGCTCAAGCTGCGACTGAAAGTGAGCCAATCGGAAGCCACGAGGCTGAGACTGTACAACAGCGAAGCGACGGCGAAGATCAAGAAGCTGGAGGAAGCAGGCCGGCAGCTGCACTCGATCCTGCGCATGATGGTNTCGCCTGTTGACCCGCGGGATATGCCACGTGTGGCTGAAGTGTATCTCCCAGTCGATGAGCTGAGTGACGACGAGGTGCTGGAACAAGACGATGAAGAGGACGAGGTGGACGAGGGCCCAGTGGCGGAAGATGGAGCTAGCAGTGACCCTCCGTCACCCATGTTCTCGCCAATCGCCACCGCTCCGAGTCCTCTAGCTCAAAAAGCAGCTGATGCAGCGCTGACCACGTCCAGCTTGACGCCAATTGAGCAGCCGGTCTGGTCTACCGCTGCGCCAGACAAACTAGCAGACAACACTCGAGCCTCTCTGATTCGAGAATTCAACATGTTGAACGACTGGGAGCCGACAAAGTCAGCGATGACGGCAAGGAGCCGCTTCTCATCAGATGGACAGTTCCTTGCGATCGCAAAGCTCGGCAACTCCCACATCGACATTTGGTCGGCCAACCCGGTAGCGCTTTCGCCTTCAACTACAATTACGCTGCCGGCACGGCTGACCGGTCTGAATTGGTTGGGGCCAGGGCCGAACAAACAGGTACGGCTGAGGCTCGACGGCTTGAAATGCTGCTTGATGGTGAGATATCTCACGTTACTCGTTTGTTTCTATTAGCTCTTGGCGTGCATCCTGGACGACGGAGAGATGATGCTGTGGAATGCGGAAGGCGAGGAGGTGATTTCGTGTCCTCCAAATGAGGATAATTTGCAAGCGCAGCAGCTTCTGTGCGCTCGAGAAGCTCCGATTGCGGCGTGTCTGCTCACCAGTCGTGACGAAGAGGATAACGCCCTCCAGCAAGTGCTTGTGTTGCATGGCGGGATGGAAGAGCCAATGCAGGACTATCTTCCAATGGAGGACAAGCAACTCACCTGCATCGCGTGGAGCAACGCGGGGAACGTGTTGATCACTGGAAGTCGAAGCGGGGATATCGAGTTTATCGACGTGATCCGCCCGGAGCGGATACATCGATGCAACCTCGTTTCTTGCAGTGGCTCAGCTCGAATGGACGGTGCCAACCTGCGTGCGATCTGCTTGTCTCCTGATGGATCGTCGATGCTGAGCGTACATGCAAGCGGCGCCGTCGTGATGGAATGGTCTGTTGCGTCAATTTTGGTAGCCGTGGCCTCCCCCTTGGGTGTGGCAAGCGACGTCAGAGGAAGCGTGATTGACGTCAAGCCGACGCTGACGCGCACATACGAGATGGACAAGCCATTGGCGCCGCAGGACACTGAAGTGGACACCACCGTCCGCTTTCTTGCGGCCGGCGACTATTTCGTAGTCACCGATTCAGCTTCTCTCCACATCTTCAAGGTACGAATCATTTGCACGTTTTGAACGGCTGAAGGGTCTAACCGAACGTTTTCTCTTGCTCTGTGAACTCCAGCATGGTGAGCAACGTGCCATCTCGACCTTGATCCCAAATCAAGCCTCCACCGCGGATCTGGACTGGCATCCGAAGCTGCCTGTGTGCTGCTCTGCTAATCAGGAGGGAGCCATTTCGTTGTGGAGCATGAAGACGCCATGAGGTATGAAGTTCTCTGGCCGAGAAGATGCGGCGCTGTCAACCCGCCCACCCGTCCTCATCCCAAATAAACTATTTTGTCGGCTCCCTTGTGTCAGATTTGGACCGTCGAGTGATCAAGCGGCGTGGGCGTCCTGCAGCTTTGCTTTTCGTCGTGGCATCCACAGGTGGAAGCGCAATGAACAAGAGGCTGGCGTTCGACAATCGGCTGTGCTACGAGCGCGATGTGATCCGGCAGCAAGCGCTACACCAACGCAAGCTGGAGCAAGTCTTGCCGACGAGTCTTTCGCCGTCGAGGGTTTATCTGGACAGCAGTGCTCCTGTGCCTCAGCCCCACTTGGCCACGAATGCGAAGCGACAGCAGCTCGAGCGGGAGCGGCAGCGCGACATCTATCACCAGAACCAGCGCCTGGCCAACAAAATGGACCAGATCATGAACCGCCAAGAAAATATCGTGCTGGCCTCTTCCTCCTCGACTCGACCTCAGCGCAGCCGCCCGAAGCCTGGCGAACCGCTCATGCCCAGAGTGCCGACGTCAGGCGAAGGTGCGTCCAGAGCCAACACGCCGGGAGCAGCATCGTCGCCTCGGTTCCATTCCCCCAGGAAGCCTGTGCACAGTCCTGCACACATGCACATGCCTGGAATTCGTCTCGACGCAACGCAGACGCCTCTGCTGGACTGTCATCTGTCTCCCGAGTATGCCATGGGTCGTGGTGATGCCTGCAAGAAGCCGTCGCTCGTGAACCGTGCCGTTCAGAAGCGCCGACAGAATGTGATCGACCAGGAGAACCGGCGCTTGAAGGAGAGACTGGCGCACCTGAAGCCGTACTACAACACCAAGAAATGGGATGGCGAGTGGCAGCAGCATGCGCACAAGTTCAGCCACGTGCAGAAAGACGGCACGGTCGGCTATCTGCTGCCAAGCCCCAAAACGCCCGCCAAGAAGGACGGACCTCCTACGCGTGGCGGGTGCAAGACAAATCGTGAGCGTGGCTTCTCAAGAGGAGAGACTCCAAGCGTACGCGGACTCCCTTCGCTTGACAATAAGAACAAGCACAATGCCAGCCGGGCAGGGCGCTTGAAAGAGCTGCAGATTCGACGTTCACAGGGATCTGCCGAACGGACGA
>JAABLL010000375.1:0-15991 GCA_012295475.1 Phytophthora gonapodyides | reverse complement strand
ACGATTTCAACTCGTCAAACAAGCGCATTCATCGGATGAGTCTCAAGATGTGGTCGACTGTCGACAGTCTCCGCATGCTCAGTGGCCCGCATGACCACACGGAGATTGGACATCATTCTTCTTCCCGCCTACAAGCCCCCTAAAGACACGGACGGAGAAACCAGGGCCTAAGTGAACGAGCATGGCGCCCCGCGACGAGATGAGTGAGAAGTCCCCGCTACTGCCCACCACCAGCCCATCGGAGCCGCCTGTGGACGTCAAGAAGGAGCTTTGGGGCTTGTCTTCCATCGCTCTGCAAGTGTCACTCGCCACCTTCGCCCGCATTGCGCTCTACTCCATCGACTACGCGTTCCTGGGCCATTTGGGCACGACAGAGTTGGCTGCGGCATCGCTGGCATCGGTCTGGACGACGGTGCCGCTGCTCACAGTGTGGAGCAGCATGTCAGCAATTGTAACACTCTGCGGCCAGGCCTGGGGTGCCGGCAACGGCAAGTTGGCTGGCGTTTGGCTGCAGATGGGGCTGGCGCTCGTCACGCTGTGCACGCCGGCGCTCATGCTCTACTACTGGTTTGTGGAGCTCGGACTGCGTGCGTCCACGAGCGACGAGGAGGTCGTGCGGCTGGGCGTCCGCTTCTCGCGCGTCTTGATGTTCTCCATCTGGCCCAACCTGGTCTACGTCTGCCTAAGACTGTACTTCCAAGCTATGGGCGTCATGATGCCCACTACGGTGGTGGGCACGCTGTCCATGATGGTGTCCGTGGCGGCCAACTACGTCTTCATCTACGGCACGCTGGGATGGACGGGTCTTGGCTTTGATGGCTCTGCGCTGGCGACGGTGGCGGCCTCGTGGTTCCAGCCAGCGGCGCTCACGTGGTACTGCATCGTCTACAAGAAGATGCATCTGCAGGCCTGGGGCGGCTGGGACTTCAGCGAGTTCACGCGCGAGCGCATGACCGTCTTCTACAACAACTCCGCACCTGCGGCTGTCAACAGCCTGGTGACGAATGTGGCGTCTTCGGCGCTCTCGCTTATCGCCGCGTGGCTCGGCGCGGACATTATCGCGGCAAACGCTATCGTTTCAGGCTTCTGGCGACTGCTGTGGGCGCTCTTCTGGGGCTTCGGTTCGGGCACCCAGATCCGCGTGTCCAACCTGCTGGGCGCGAACCGACCGAAGGCGGCCAAGACGTTGAGCATGCTCGGCTTCGGCTGCACCGTAGTCACGGTGACTGTACTCGCGCTGGTCACGCTGGTGTTCCGCGCGGATGTGTTCCGGCTGTACACGAACGACGCCGACCTGCTGAGCGTGTGCGTGGCGGTGCTCCCGGTCTTCATCGTGGCGTTCATGGTGGAGGCCACGGAGATGGTGTTCGCCTCGATCCTGTCCGCCATGGGCCAGGTGCACATCACGGCCTGGACCAGCACACTAACGACGTGGCTCGTGGAGCTTCCTGCCGCTTACGTGCTCGCCATCGTGCTCGAGGGCGGCTTTGCGGCGCTGTGGTACTCGATATGTCTCATGGAGGTGCTCAAGCTGGTTGTGTACGTGGTGGTGCTGCAGCGGATCGACTTCTCCGCCATGGCGCGCGACGCCGTTAAAAACATGGAGGTGGAGGACGAGAAGGAGGAGGTGAGCGTCGCTGTCGCGGAGGGAGGCACCACCGCGCTTGGAGCCAACACGGGGCTGCCGTCGCCCGTTCCGACAACGCTCATGACGCCCACGGGGCTCGTGCACCAATGGGACCACGTGGACGATGGCGTGCACCCTCACCACCACGGCACCGCCACTGCCACCAAGTAACGAGTTTCAATTGAGAGAAGAGAAATGCGAGGTGAAGGTCCATTGTTCACGTGCAGCACGGCTTCGTCAGAGACAGACGATCGGTCTCTGGCCCCACAGTCAATTCCCTTCGCTGGAGACGAGCGGAGACCACTCAAACCTGGTTCGTCGTCAGAGACCATCACTCGCGCTCGACATCCTGGATAAACCCATTATCGAACCTTTCAGACTCCGAGCCATTTTGTATTTAATCACACCTTTCACAACCAATACGTACTTAATCGAGAACGAGAAGTATCTTTTCTAGCTCGGCGGGTGCGTGGCGTGGCAGTTGATGGGCATCGATATGAGTGTATGAGCCCGCATTCCGCCTCTGCAGCGAGGCCGACGGTGGCAGTGGCTGGTCATTCCGCATTCTGCCGCGTTGCGGTCAAGACCCCAAGACCGTCCAGTCAATAGAAGAAGAAGAAGAAAGGCGATGGGGGAGTCGTCGCCGCTGCTGAACGGCTACAAGTCGCCCGCGCCGCGCGCGCAGCACGCGCTGGCCAAGGAGGCAGATGTCAACGTGGCCGACGAGTTCTGGGCGCTCACGTGGATGGCGCTGCAGGTGTCGCTGTCTACCTTCGCGCGTATCGCGCTCATCTCCGTGGACAGCGCGTTCCTGGGCCACTTGGGCACGTCGTCGCTTGCCGCTGCGTCACTGGCCTCCACCTGGACGAACGTGCCGCTGGCCGGGGTCTGGTCGGGCGCAACAGCACTTGTGACGCTCTGCGGCCAGGCGTGGGGCGCCAAGAACGGCGACTTGGCCGGCGTCTGGCTGCAGATCGGCCTGGTTGTGGTCACCGTCATGTCCGTGCCCGTCATGATCTGGTACTGGTGCATCGGCCTGCTGCTCGAGTTCTCCACAGACGACGCCGAGGTGGTGGAGCTTGGAGTACGGTTTGCGCGCATCCTGTCGCTGAGCGTGTGGCCGTCGCTCGTCTACGCCTGCGTGCGGCTGTACTTCCAGTCCATGGGCATCATGTCGCCCGTCACGGTGGTGGGCACGCTGTCCATCGGCGTGGCCTGCGCCGCCAACTACGTGCTCATCTTCGGCGCCTTCGGGTGGGGCGGCCTGGGCTTCGACGGGTCGCCCATGGCCACGGTCATCGCCGCCTGGTTCCAGCCCATCTCGCTCATCTCGTACTGCATCCTGTACAAGAAGATGCACCTGCAGGCCTGGGGCGGATGGGACTTTAGCGCCTTCACGCCCGACCGGATCAAGATCTTCATGAACATCGCCGGCCCCGTGGCCGCCAACAGTATGGTGTCGAACTTAGCCAACTCGGCGCTCACGCTTGTCGCTGCCAAGCTCGGATCGGACGTCATCGCTGCCAACGCCGTCATTTCCGGTCTTTGGTCGCTGCTGTGGGCGCTCTTCTGGGGTTACGGTTCGGCTACTCAGATCCGCGTGGCCAACTACCTCGGCGCTGGACGCCCCAAGGCCGCGCGCGTGCTGGGTTTCCTGGGCTTTGTCTGCACCGTTATTACAGTCGTGTTGCTGGCCGTTGCCACCTTCATGCTGCGCGAGACGCTCTTCCGCCTGTACTCGAACGACGACACGCTGCTGCAGCTGTGTATGCTGGTGCAGCCAATCTTCATCACGGGCTACATGATCGAGTCGGTGGAGATCCTCATCTCGTCGATTCTCGCTGGCATGGGCGAGGTCGCGGTCACGGCGTGGGTGAGTTCGCTGAGTGTGTGGTTCGTCGAGCTGCCCATCGCCTACTTCGGGGGCGTCACGATGGGCTTGGGCTTCTCAGCGCTGTGGTACGGCGTGTGCACGATGGAGGTGCTGAAGCTCTCGATCTTCACGTACGTGTTGTCGCGCACGGACTGGGCGGAGATGGCGGAGCGCGCCGTGACGAACATGGAGGCCACAAGCGACAGCGACACTGGGATCGAGCAGGAGTCGCTGCAGTACGCCATGGCGGAAGGCGGCAACACGCCCGGCAGCCTCGCGCCGGTGGTGCGTTCGCCCGCAGCGCAGGGCCTCGTGACGCCTTCAGGCCGACGACGCCAATGGGACCAGATCGAGGACGGCACGCGTCTCCGCTCGCCGTTCTTCGGAGGTACGCCTCGATCGGGCTCGTTCTCTCAGGCTTAGAGCTCGCTTGAGACGACGGTATATATTAGCTGCCCTTGCTCAAGGTGATCGATCTCTCTCCTCAGTAATGGCAGTTTGCATTTCGTCTACTTACGGTGAATTGACCTGCTTGTGTGTGTTGCCTTGGCTACTTCTTCAGCTTGGAGCCGTTGAGCAGTTTGTCGGCATCGTTCTCGTCCTCGGGTGCTGGCGGATTCAGTGCTGCAAGCTCCGGTACCTGGCAGCACGGACAGTACCCGGCCTTGAGGTACTCGAACTCGAAGTCTTCTTCGTGGAAGAACCGACGGCAGTGCGGAGACAGGTAGATCTTGATCTCGGGGATCATGTTCTTGTAGAACTTGGGGCGCAAGGCTTTGGTCGGGTATTTCACGATGAAGACCTCGTTCGGCCGCAGCGCACGCAGAGTTCGAGCATCCAGCAGCAAGACGCGGTATTGAGCCGCTCCTGAGCGATGGCCGACGCTGGGTCCGTACGTGGCCTGCTTGTTGAGCGCCTGTTCGAACAAGTCCGTGCCATCTTTCGCCGAGTCGTCCACGGGCTCCGGTTCGTCATCGTCGAGCTTCATACTTTGCGATCCGTTCCCGTAGTCGGTCTCTCGCCAGCCACCAGCTCCACGCTTGCTGTTGCCGCCTGTTTCGCTCGGGTGCATGAGGAGAAGCTTCTCCGCTTCTTCATCAGAAATGCCAGGCTGGTCAGTTGTATCAAAAGAGAAACGAGACGTCAGTACGGTCATGGGGCAGTGCCAGCAAGACAGAGAAGGACGTACCTCGGGCTGGAACTCCACGAGCGGGAGGTTCTCAAACGAGACAAAGGAGCGAATGAACGGGTGGCCGGAGTTAATGCAGACGTCGCCGGTGTTGTTCGGGTTCAGAAGGGGATTCACCGTCGAGGAGCGGTAGTCCACGGGGAGTAACTCTTCTCGATCGGCGTACGGCCGAGCTTGCAGCGTCATGGCCGTGCACTCGACAACAGGCTCCCAGTCTTGCCGTAACTTCATCTGAAGCAGCTTGTCGTACGCCTGTCTCGCCAGTTTGTAGCTCTCCAGCTGCAACGCGTGGTGACCAAGCGTGAAGTAGATGTTGCTGAGCGAGATGCCGGGAGGCGGAGGAGCAACCACCACGGTGTTACCGCTGCCTCCTCCCATCCGGCCGTTGCTTCCTCGTGCTGACAGCTTGTTGAGAAGAAATCTGGCGGCATGGAAGAGCGACTCCGGCAGCAAAGTGGTGAATGGCTCATCGGTGAAAGCGTAGATCATGGCGTACGCGTAGTAGAGTTCCGACAGGAGTTCATTCTCCAAGGCCTCTGCGAGTCGAGTGCGTGGCTCCTCGTTCAGCTCAGCCACATCGCCCGCTTGCTGACTCGGAGCCAACACTGTCTTCATTTGCTGCTCGCAGAGCCTCCAGTGGTAGTACGCTGCGGCGCGGAATCGACGCTCGCTTACTGCGTTGTCGATTAACTGGCACAGCAGCCTGCAGCACTGATCGGGTCGATGGGCACGAGTGTACGCTTCCAAGGCGTCGTCGAAGCGGTCTTGCGTGACCAGCCACTGGGCGTACGGCACGTACACCTCGTCCGGCCGGCGTACGCTGTCTCGGTGTCTGTCTGCCAAACGGACAGCTTCGTCCCATTCCTGCAGACGGATGTGCATCTGTAGCAGCGCGTCGAGGTCTCCGAGTTTCAAGTACATGTCGCGAGCATTGGCGAATTGGCCACCTTTCAAGAAGAAGTTGGCAGCCACAGTGAGCAACCGAGAGCCTGTTGCTGCTTCCGGCTTGCGCGTGAGCTCCAAGAGCTCGTCTAGCCATCCGTGCTCGCCAAGGATCTCTCCAGCTCGAACATAGTTCCCGCTAGCGGCGTACATTTCGGCCGCCGCACGCCAGTCCTGGACGTCTTCAGCCCAACGAGCCTGTGCCAGGACAAGTTGCTGGACATCTCCTGCCTGGCGAGCCGTAGCGAAGCGCTTGGCTTCGTCCCACATGCGGAGATCGGCGAACATCTTGATGGCTCGTGCTGGTTCTCCACAGTCCGCGAACAGCTTCGCTGCCAGCGGGAACTTGCCCTGGTGGGCCATGATCTCGGCCTGCAAGAGCGCCTTCACCTTCTTCCCAGCTTCACCGACGTCTTCGCCTTCCTGGTTGCTGCTGCCGTCTCCTGCTCCTTGAGGAAGTTGTTGCTTCCAAGTCTGTTCAAGAGCGTTGACCAGCTCGATGTAGCGCACGTCGCGCACGCGGATGAAGGCCTTTCGTGCGACTGAAAAGCGCATGTTCTTGAGCGCTTCCCACGCCAACAAGCGCCAGTCTGCAGCGGTGACGCCCAAGCACGACACGCCATAGGCTTGAGCGAAGTCGTTCTGCTCCAGATAACGGTACAGCGGCGCTGATTGAGGGACGTCAATCGTTTGCACGCTCAGTGCACTGAGAGAGAAGACCTTGGAGCCTGAGAACCCCACGACGAAGCCCTGCATCCGCTGCGTGTGGCCTGGAAACTGTCCCGCGCGGATCTTCAGCTGCCCATTGCCTCCAAAGCACAGCATATCCTCACACTCGGTGTTCCAAGCCACGCTGTTCGTCGCGCCTTCTTCAAACAGAAGCTGCTTCGTGGCCAAGTCGTACACCAGACACTTGTGGGAATCGTCGACTACCGCAAGTTTTTCTCGGCTGTGAGGGGCATTTCAAGGCGACAAGGTCAGTTGAACGAGTTTTGACAGCAACGTAGCAGGAACGACAACGTACTTTGCGCTGATGTCGAGGCAGGAAATGGGGCTGCTCTGCTGGATGAGAGGGATCGGGAAGGGGTTGTTGATGAAAATCTGCCAGACGGAGCCGTCTTTCAGTCCGACAAGGAGCCCTTCGCGTCCTGGCGCTCCGCCTGTCACTTTGATGTAGCGGATGAGCGACTCCAGCACCCACTCGCGCTCCTTTCTCCCGGTGAAATCGTACTGCTGCAGCTTCTGCTTCTGGCACAGGATGAAGTGCAGACTCGTGACGACGAGCAAGCTGCACGGGAGGTCCTTCGTGATGCGCTCCTTCACGCGGTAGTGCATGTCGTAGCTGGCGTTCGTGGCTGTGCCGTTGCTTCCTGCCAGTTCGTAGATGATGATTCGATCCGAGAGCTGCACGGCGAGGCGGTCTCGATACACGCTGAGCTTCTTGACGCAGTCGCGCGTCTTGATGCGAACCTTCTGCTCCGTCATCAGGTGCTGTACGATCACGTCTGTAAGGTGCTCACGGTACGCATACCGCTCCTGGTAGATGCCGTGCACTGTACCAAACACCAGGCAATGCATGGAGAGCGTGCCGTCCTCGCTGCCTACGCCCACAAAGTTCGTCTTGGGTCGAGCCTTGATCGCCCACACCCAACTCTCCTGCTCCGAAATCCTGCACAGTTCAAGATCCTGTCGTTAGAAAGCGGACACAAGATGCCAAGCCAGACAACGCAGCAATTTACCCGACGAGGAAGATGCCGTCTTTCGTGTAGAGTCCAGCCTTGCGGTTGCTACCGCCGACAAGCAAGTACTTGCCCTTGCTAAAGTACGCGAGGCTGGTGGGGTTGAATGCCAGCTTGCGAGCTTTGCCCTGCATCACCCCGCTCGGCGTGTAAAAGGCAAGTGTTCGGTCCCAGCAGCCCACCGCCAGAATGTCCGTGGAGTCGTCTTCGTGGGCTGGACTCCACGCCAACGCCCACACGGGTGCACTGGAACGCTCAATGAGCCTCTTCTCGGCGCCCATCTTGTCCCGCAGAGTCACGTTGCCATTGAGCAAGCCAAGAGCCAGGAGCTGGCCATCTTTACTCCAGCAGGCCGAGAGGATCTTGGCCACCACCTTGTGCTTGGCGACCGACTTCTGCTCTGGTGCCCAGAGACCGAAGTCCGAGGCGGTGCAGCTTGCAAGACATTGAGATTGCGGATTGTAGGCCAACTTCTGGATGCTGTCGTTGTGCGTGTACTTGAGGATTCCTTCGGCCTTGTCGGTCCAGATGATGACGATGTTGTCCGCGCCACCGGAAGCGAAGCGCTTGCCGTCGTGCGAATAGTCCACGGAGTACACAGTGCCCTTGTGGCCTTTTAGGGAATGCAACAAGGTGCCGTCGGCTGCGTCGTAGACCAAGACACGCGTCCCCACTGCTGCCACGACTTGAGCCCCGTCCGGCCGAAAGGCCAAATCCTGAACCACAAACTTCTCGCCATTCCGTTCCGGCACTTTGTCACTCCATGCCAACACACTGCGCATGGTTGCCAGCTCAAGTGAGGGATCTACAAATGCTCGGAAGGACGCGAACCGAAAAGTCGCATGCTGGATCGGTGGATCTTGAAAAGCCGTTGAGCTTTTGAGATTTGAAAAAGTTACCAGGATGTTAGTGAGGTGCACTTTCGACACGGACCCCACTACTGTAGTTTATCGTTGTTTGGTGTCGAAGCGACTGAGGCTGATGGCGAAGGCTTGCAGCATCGAGAGCGGGTACTGGAAGTCCATGTTGAAGCAGTCCTTGCCGACCTTGCCCAGTTGCAGCAGCACGTACTCTTGCGGCAGCGACACAGTGCCCTGATCCTCGTACACGAAGTCCGGGTACGCTTTGCGGTACTGCTCACGCATCTGCTCGCTGGTCGGATCCGAGTGGACGAGCTGGAAGTTCTTGACGGAGACGCACGTCGCACGACTGCGGAAGTCCACTATGCAGGACGAAAGAGGGTCGTACTTGGTCTCGCGCTTGTGCAGGAACACGAAGTTGGACGCATCCATGACGTTTTGACCGCCCTAGCGCACACAAAAGCATTCTCAATTAGTACTAGGCCTTCCTGACAGGCAAAAGGTTCCATTTCCGTACTGCTGCCGTGATGTTGCGGACGTGCTCCTCCATCATCTGATCACGAGAAAGCGGCCGCCACTCCAAGTAGCCTTGACCGTTCTCTAGGATGGCTGGAATCACCACTTCCATCTTGCGAGGGTACGGCTAGAAAAGAAAATGCACATTGATGAGCCTTTTTCAACGTATTTGCGTGAGTTTTCGTTTGCCTCACCTTCTTCGCGTAGTGATACCGGATCACTGCGAGCTCAGCTCGGATGCTCTGACGAAGTTCATCGTCCACCTCGCAGTCCGAGTCCAGGTCCTCCGGGTTGTCACCTTGGTCGTACAGACAATACTCCATCATACTCGTGGACGACCGCAATTTGCCAATGTATTGGTGGCTGCGCATCATCCGAGACAGGAACAAGTCGTCTCTGAGCAAACAAAATAGAAGTTAGCCTCCCGCTGTGCCTCCTCACAAGCTCACAAAACGCTAACGCACCGGTTCATCGAGATGACGTAGTGCGAGGTAATTCGGCTTGTGGCTTTCTTCCTTGCGTACATGATCGGGCGTCCACTGGAGCTGTTGACCTCCAGCAACAGTGTGTAGATCGGAGCGAGTTTGTTCGGCCCGCTGTCGTTTCTCTCGATAAAACACTTGACGATTTGCCCACGGCCGCATTCGAGTGGACGCTTGACGAACTCCAGCAAGTGGTCTGGGATGTAGGGCACACTCTTGGGGTTGAAGAACTGCACACACACAGAGTAAAACGTTAGAATGGGTTCTGGAAGCACTGAAGACTGCAACATACCTGGGCCTGAATTTTCTTGGGCTCGTCCTGCTTGCTGCGCCTTCGCTCCCTGCGCTTTTCACGCGACTTCTCTCGCTTTTCACTGCTGTCTCGGTCCCTGTCGTCTCGGTCTCTGTTGTCTCTGTTGTCTCTGCTTTCTCTGGTGCTTTGCTCCTTCGTGCTTTCTTCGCTGTTGGAGCTGACTTTGTCCTTCTTGTCGTTAAAAGACGACGATCGTGACTCGTTGTGCTCACTGCCAGTGCGTTCTTCTTCGCGAGGTGATCGAGACGCGCGTTTCATCTTGCGCAGTTCGTCGTAGATATCCTCGTGAGTGGCATTCCTTCGTAAAATCCCTTCGCTGTCTTCTTTCTCCTCGTCGAAGTTGCTGCTCTTGTGCTCACTCCTAGCGTCAGGCGGCGAGCGGTTAGCACTCGGCTTCGGAGGGCCGTGCTTGCTCTCGATGACAATCTCCGGGTCATCTTCATGCTCGACAGGTTTCTCTTCCTGTTCCTCTTTTGCTTTGGCATCTGGCTTGTCGTCATCTAGGAACGGGATTTCTTCCACGTCTTCGAACGAGTCGTCGAGGTTTGGAATTGGCCGTGCGTTTCCGTTGCGGTTTGCCTGTACGTTTGGCTCCGCTTCCGTGGGTTTACTCTCGCGCTTCTTGACAACGACAACCTCTTCTTCCGGGACGTTGAGCCTCGCTGGGCCACTGAACTGAGCCGCCATGCCCATCTTGGTGGTAAACACGCCAGGACTCTCCTTGTCTTTCACTGCCGGCATACTTGTGCGACGAGATAGGTCATTCTCCTCTTCAGAACTTCGTCCACGCGCCGATAGCGCCGCTGTCGTATCGTTCAGCACTTCCATTGTGCTTTTCAGTACAAGAGGAGGTTTCACCACCAGCGGTTTGTCCATTGGTGGAGCTTTTGCGGGGGCTGTTGCTGGAGGACGTTGGGTCTGTGTCACAGGCTTCGGAGGTTTAGCCGCCGGTGCCTTGGCTGGCGGACCTGAACTGTTCACGATCACAGGCGAGTCATCCCCCAGTATGTCTACCGGAGCTGCTCTTGGAGTGGGTTTTGAATCTCCTGGTGGACCTCTTGCTGAAGTTGGTGGCGTACGTTTAGCGTCTGGCCTCGGCTTCGGTGGACCAGCAGGAACAGGCTTCGAGTCTCCTTTGCTTTCACCATCCGGAGCACGTGGAGTTCCGGTAGGTTTCGCAGCAGCTTTGGGCGGTACTGAGGAAGGTGGAGCACCCGTCGGATGTGACTTTGGAGGGGCCATTGAAGGCGGCGCAGTTGACGGTGGAGCTGAAGATGGTGGTGTGCTTGAAGGGGGACCCATTGGCTTTGCCGATGCTCCGTTTGGAGGTCCTGCTTTGGCTTGCGCTCCACCTGGAGGTGGAGCTCCTGAAGGTGGTCGAGCAGCTCCACGGATCTTTGCGACGGAAGCACTAGGAGCTCCAGCACCCGGAGGAGGACCGTTTGGGGGGGGCAACGAGGATTTTGATCGGAACGCTGCTGCTGCTGATACTCCAGTTTTTGGCGGAGGGTTAGACGGCGGTGGCAACGTCTTCTTCTTTTGAGGATCTGTACTTGGTCCACCCTAGTCACGCAGAGGAGAAGGGTGTTAGTCCATGACTTCGCTCTTGAATTCGACACTCAGAAGAACTCGCACCTTGGCGCCTGCGGGAGCGTTTGAAGGTGGCGCCATCTTGGGCGGGGCTTTCATGACACGAGGCCTGTACGAATTGCTTAGTTAGGTGGAAAATACAAGACCTCGTGGTAATTGCTATTCGTACGTGGAGGAAGCTTCGCCCCCGACATCCTTGCTCTCGCTGGACCCCTTCTCGTCAGCCATGCCCGGGATCTCTGCGTATTGCTTCGCTCTCGTCCAAACTGTACGAAGTTGGGGCGCCCCTCAAACCACTCGACGGTAACGGACCAAGCGACCGTCTTGAAACTACTTTCCAGTGTCTATTCCAAGTTCACGCGAGTTCGTGAATGCTATCGCCCCTCCCCCTCCCTCTCAACAGCGAAGTAAAGCAGAAGTCTAGTGGCTAGATGCGAGAACTCGAGCATTGCCACGAGATCGAACTATTTTGACGACTTCGCTTTCATGTCGGGGTCAGTACGAAAAGGGCATTCGCTCAATTTGCCAAACCCTCTCAGCGTACTCGAGCAGGAAGGCGAGAGAAAACACTCAGTATCATTCAGGTAGCTTCACAATCTTGGGCTGGCTGTTGGAGGCGCTGAGCTCCGACGAGGAGCACGCCTGAATCGATTTTTTTAAGCGGCAGTGCTGTCACAGCAGCGTTCGTTGCTGTAGTTTGAATTAAGAGGAACACATCACGATGCGCAGTGGCTGCGACCGGCGCTACCCAGTTAAGTTAAAAAGTGCTTGAAAAAATCAAGCTCGCGCTCGTTCATTCGCGCAGGAACGTTCCACGTGCTGGAGATGCCGTTCGAGATCTTGTCTCCCGAAGATTTCAAGTGGAGGTCCCGCAGGCCACGCACGTATGAGGACATTCCCGCCAGCAGCATCCCCCGGTGTCCACAGGCGAGTCACACGAGCTCCGTCTGAGAGTTAACGTCAACCTAGACCTTCAATCAGCAAGTGTACCGCAGAAGGAAGACACTGCTACCTCAAGGAGTGACGTCCTCTACCTCAAGCACTGAATATGTGAGATCGGCCCACGAGGCAGAAAAGCCTCGTCGTTTATGCAGGTAGCGAGTGGGTCCCGCAATATTGCAATCCCACGGAAACCTTTGTGCTCTTCGAGCTTCAGTGTGTAGCCATCAGCAAATCGAGGATCATGGCGCACGAAAAGACGCGAAAACGCATTTTGATTGGCTGGTCAAGGACAACTTTGATGCGCTTTTGCTTTGGCGCAGTGCGATCACACTCGGCCAGCAACGTTCATTCTGTTGACCCCAATGCAGTCTGCGTTGCAAGAATCCCCATGCGAAGGCGTGGGCATTGCGCTGGCGTGACAATACCTTGAGGGTGTCGCTCATTCTATGCTAATTTCCCACACTGTTGTCCCTTGCCCAAGAACTTTCTCGCAGGCCGTTGAATAAATGATTGGGATCTTTCAGACGGGGTGGACTCAGGGCCCTGCTATCGGTGGCGACTCGCCGTGGTGAACATTGGCTGGAACCTGCCACTGCGCTAGAGAATCGCCGCGATTTGCTGCGCTTGCTTGTGTACAAGTAGCACTTGGTCCACGCCTCGTCAATAACTGGAATGAGGAGGCACTCGTGAGGCAAGAATCGACACGGCCCTGATGCCTAAGGGCAACTTGGTCCGACACACGCGGCCGACATGTCGAAACGATCAGTATGTGAACTTGCAGGCACTGCCGAGGGACTGTCAGGCGACCTACCAATACCAAGTCACAACAGCAACACGTTCCTCGAACTCGATTGCAAAAAGGACTTGCCGGATAATCGAAGTTGGAGGGATATGCATTCAAGTCGTCGCCACCGAGATCGCTAGCTCTTAGGCTCATTTCAGTGTAACTTTGGGCCATGCGAAGGCCACTTTGAAGTGCTACCTCGTCGTTGCTATCGTATGAGCTCGAGATGCCCCGGCAGCTTGGCGGCCAACAGACTTGTCATGCACCAGCGAGGCCGAACAGTGAAAAGTTACGCGACTTGACAGCGGATCAGCTGACATCCGCCGGAGTATCGGCGCTAGAATGTGCATGGACACTCAAGGCAGCACTACGTCAGCTGATACGGCCACGCAGAGATCTAACCAGCGGGGGTATTCCTCCCCTCGTCGACTAAAGCACGGGGAGTGGCGTGCAATCCTTTACCTGGCTTGTACCCGCATACACAGTGCAGCAACAGACGGCTGAATAGTGGAGTGCAATTGACTATCAATGGGGTTCGCTTCTGCATTGCTTTTCGATCGAAGGAGTGAGGTTAGCTCAAATGACGTTTTGGTCCAAGCCCGCTGTTGTGGACGTCCTATGGACGGTGTGGTGCACGAAGGTGACCCCACCGAAAGATGCAGACGCGAAAGGAACCGAACTTGCGATGATGACAGTTGCCGCGGCCTTCAAATCTCGTCGATCTCCACGCCTTCCTCGAAAACTTGAGCAAGCGCTAACGAGCGCCGTGCCACCTTCAATGTTCTTGTATGGACGTCGACCATCGAATTCGCGCGAGCAGGCAATGATCGTAAAGTCTCCAGCCCAGCCCGGCACTTTTCACGGGATCTCAACATCCCCAAGTCATTCTGGAACTTGCCTCCAAGGGCTCCAATCAACCGCCATGAACGCCGCCATCAGTGTGGCTCAAGGCCTCGTCAAGATCTTCGAGTTGCGCGAAGCGATTCGTCACCAGCGCCGCGTCAACAAGCAGACGTATCTGCAATTGACGGAGATTCACGTCGAGCTTCAACTGCTGGAGCGCAATGGCCCGCTCTCAGACGACGCCGTTCTCCGACGCGACGCCACCGTCAAGAAGTTCTCCGCCGCCGTGGAAAACTTCTCACTGTATCTCCAGAAGTTCAACGACGTTAACCGCTTCATCCGCTTCTTCAAGCGCAGTGAGATGGAGGCTGAGCGCCTGCAGATCGTGGCTGCGATCGACCACCTCTTCCACATGCTCGGGCTTGCAACGTCCGTGACTGTGATGAATGCGAAAGCTTCGGCTGCCAAGAACGCTGCGAAGTTCCTGTCCAAGCTAGAAGACATACACTCGGATGTGAAACTCACTCATGATCAAGTACAAGCAGCGTTGCTGGGGCTCGTGGAGCGGCGAAAACATGAAGAGGCGGAGAAGGAGCTCGTAGCTCAGAAGCCTGTATTGAAGCGGAGTCCGGCACCTGCTCCGGCCATGGACTATTTCTCTGTTCCTTTGCTGATGGAGACGCTGGGGTCGAGCCGCGCCGCTGAGAAGGAGACGGCGCTGCTGTGTTTGATCCGCAAATGCGTCACCAGCAACAGCCGAGTGCAAGTCTATCAAGCCGACGGGATTCAACTCTTTGCACGCTTGGCTCGAGAGGGAGATGGCTTCTTCACTCAGATCTACGCGCTTCACTGTCTCAGTTGGTTCACCTTCATCTACTCCAAGATGAGCGACTCGGAGTTCGAGATACTACGAGTTTGCATTCGAGATGCAACAAAACCAGAAATCCAGTCACTGCTACACGATCTCCAGCATGGCGACGATCAAGAGAAGGAGGACGCATCGATCTTGTGCTCTTGTCTGGCTACGCGAGGGGATGGAGACAGATTGCGCACCGCTGGCGTTCTGAAACCTCTGGTTGCGTTGGTGATGCATGGTACGACAAACCAGAAACTGTGGACGGCGGAGGCCTTGGGGACGATGGCGAGCAACAGTGACGAAAACTGCGTGGCAATTGCCCGTGAAGGAGCCATCCAGCCTCTGATTTCGCTTTTGCGGTCTGGAACGGACATGCAGAGGCAGGAAGCAGCGTACGCTCTGGGAAATTTGGCTGCGGACAACGACTTGAACCGATCTAGTATCTCGCGTGAAGGAGCAATCCCTCCGATGGTGGCGTTCGTGAAGGCAGTCACGGATGCTCAGAACCAGTGGGCAGTGTATGCGCTTGGAGCGCTTTCGCTCAACAACGAAGCTAACCGTTCCGCCATCGCTCAAGAAGGGGCGATCCCTGCTCTGGTTTCGCTAGTCCGAGCTGGAACAAGCGCACAGAAGCAGTGGGCCGCCTACACACTAGGCAATTTAGCGTACAACGACGACAATCGAGTCGAGATCACTCAGCAAGGAGCGATCTCACCACTCGTGAAGCTGTTGCAGGCAGGAACCGACGCCCAGAAGCAGTGGGCAGCGTACGCGTTGGGGAATCTGGCGTGTGGTAGCGACGCCGTCGCGGAGCTTGACGATGCCATTCTACCGCTAGTGGAGCTCGTCCGAGGTGGCTCAGATACGCAGAAGCAAGAGGCTGCGTACACGCTGGGGAATCTGGCCGCCAGTAGTGACGACAACCGCGCCGAAATCGGTCGAGAAGGAGCTATCGCACTGTTGGTTGCGCTCCTCCGGAATGGCACCGGTGATCAGCGTCAGTGGGCAGCCTACGCACTCGCATGCATCGCCCAGAACAACGACGAGAACCGAGCGGCGATCATGAATGAAGGGGCTATTGCGCCACTACTGGAGCTCGTTCTGTCAGGGACTGACGAGCAGAAAACACAAGCCGTACGGGCCCTTGGCAGCCTCGCCAGCGATAGCAACGAGACCAGTGAAGTGATCTTCCCAGCGGAAGAAGTCATCACGCCGCTCATGGAATTCTTGCGCTCCGGAACCAACTCCCAGAAAGCGAATGCTGCAGTTGCGCTGAGGAAACTGGCAAGTAGCAGCGACGACAACCGTGAAGCGATTGTCAGCCAAGGCGCAATTCCCCTGTTGGAACTGCTTGCGAGGTCAGGCACGGATAACCAGAAGCAGGCTGGGCTGATCGCACTGGAATATCTCCGACAGAATGAAGTCAACGTGGGAG
>JAABLL010000374.1:4803-15994 GCA_012295475.1 Phytophthora gonapodyides | reverse complement strand
TGTTGTACAGTTGATGATCCCGAGTGGCTGGAGCTGTGGATACAGAGCATTGTGGACGCAGTGCACGACGAACAGAAAGCAACCACAGTTCGCCACCGCATGAAGCGCTTTGCGCGTAAGAAATATCGATGGGAGCACATCGCTCTGCAGTGGCATCGGGTGATCTCCAAGCCACGCTTCCCATGATTTCTGTGGAAAAAACCTCAAAACAACGTTTCCGACTTCCGTCTTCATCTTGTGTATATTGGTTGTTGAGCCATCCGTTCCTTACAGACCCAGCTTGGTGCGGCATTTCTTGCAGTACCAGTCATCTGCCGGGACAGCATCAAGCTTTGCACATTTCTATAGGGAAAACAACACAAACAAAAGCGTAAGTTACCAGCGACATCCCTACATCTCCAATATTTCCACTGTTCAAGCCAGGAGAAACGTACCAGGTGGAAGACGCGGTCGCAGCCCTTGGACCCGTCCTCGGAGCCACAGATGACGTGCGAATCCAGTCGAATCTTGTTCTTCTTGCACTCGCCACAGGTCTGCAAGTTGCATTCGTTGCAGAACCATTCCGTCTCGGGGATCTTGGCCAGCCCGATGCATTTGACGTGGAAAGCGCGCGGACAGCCGTCGCAGCAGAGCAGTTCGCCTCCCAGGCCACACACGCTACACTCGACATCCCACTGGTCTTCAGGCGTCCTGGGGCCAGTGTGGGTTTCCACGTGGGCTTGCCGAACCGGCGACGACTTGCTCGAGGCAGGACGGGCCGAGGAAGTCGTGGAGACCACCGAGTCCGACTCGGCGCCGCTCCCATCCGACTCTGAGCCCAGCTTGGCTTGCTTTCTAGGGCGGCGTTGGGAGGTTGGCGACTGGGAGCGCCTTGGCCGCTTCAACGCCGCCTTGCCGTTCTTCTTGACGCCGTTTTGCACGGGAAACACCGGCTTGACCGACGTGTCACACTCGTGGCAGAAGATCTTGCCCCGAGGGATACGACGCAGGCCGATGCACGCGTAGTGGAAGACGTGGGGACAGCCGTCGCAGCACAGCAACTCGCCGCCTTCACTGCAGATGTAGCAGTCCTCTTCCCACTCGTCCACCGACGGCACCTTGTCTTCTTCATCATCAGCCTCCTCGCTCTGCTTCTTCTTCTTGGCCGCCCGCTCCTTCCTGGACCGTTTCTCCTTCTCGCTTTTGGCGCGTGTTTTCATGGCATCTTCATCCGACACGTTCAAAAAGCCCAGAACTTCTAAGCGATGCACCAACGACGCCAACGCCGTGGCCATCACAGCGATCGTCTTCCCACGCTTGACGTTTTGAAGCCAGCGTTCACGGCAGTACTTGGACGGCCAGAGCATCGACCCGTCGTCGACCAGGACATCCAAGGCCTCTTCCTCCTCGTCCTCGTCTTCCTCGTCGCTCCGTTCCTCGTGCTTCTCATGCTCGTCACTGGACGTGTTGGCGCTCTTGTCAGCGGCACTTTGGGGCGCTGCACTCGCCTTCTTCGTCTTGCTCTGTGCAGCCATTAATTCGTTTTCTAAAGCCAACAGAGAACCCGTAAAGCCCTCGATTTTGTCGACGTCTAGCACGGCTTTCCGCCATTCCGCGCCGCCGTTTTCCGGGCGATCAGGCCACGTCGAGCCCAGCGTGCGAAGGCACTTGGCAATCCATTCCTGAGACTTGAGAAGGTCTTCCCGGAAGGAATCGACGCTCGGCTCAGCGTGCTGCACAGCCTTACGCTTGGGGTGCTTGTCGTTCCTCCACTGGAGAAACTCGGTGGCTTCCTCGCTCGGCGTGTTCGACGCCCGATGCGCGCGCTTTTTGACACTCTCCTCGTTCAGCAGATCGGAAATTAGCAAGCCAGGCTTGGAAACCGGCATCTCGCTGGTGAGTTCCTCCATGTGGTCGTTCAGGGCGGCGCGAAGCTGAGCTTCGCGAGGCACACGCGCGTCCAAGGCCTCCACAAGCGAGTTCACCTCGGTCTGCGACGAGTAGCAGAACCACGTCGCGTTGCTGTCGTCGTCTTCAGGGATGATCCCGTCTCGAGGGGACCCACTCCTCGCCAGGGACTCGTACTTGCGCTTCAGCTTGTCCACCGGCCCAGGTTTCTCCACGTAGAGCCGCTGCAGATCGCCGCGAAGAAGCCAATACCGGAGCTGGTCTCGGTCTCGTCCAATCGGCTCGGATCGTACGAAAGACTGGCGCAGCAAAGCACTGAACTTGCGCTTCTTCACTAAAGCCTCCTCCTCGCGAGCAGCCTCAGCGTCCAAGATCTCCAGCACGTGCGTCGCCGACACGATGATTCGACCAGGAAGGCCGCACTCTTTGCCCTTCTCGATCGCGCTACGCAGCAACGACGCGTCCTTGGACGTCAACCCGTCCGTGATGCCCTTCTTCGCCACGGCGCGCTTCCGCTCGATCTGGTCCTGGATCCTCTGCTTGCGCATTCTTTCCTCTGTCCTCTGGCGAAGCCGCTCGCGCTGCTTATCCAGCTTCTTCTTCCTGGCAATGTACTCGTGCCGAGAGATATACCCCTGCAGCTGCAAGTTCTCCAGTTCCTCCTCGTTCTTCGCCAGAGCCTCTTCGCTGTAGGCTAAGTCGTCCAGGTCCGAGTCACTGGCTGAGCCCGTATCTCCATCGAAATCGCTCTTCGTTTCCTCAAAGCTTTCGGCCGAGGCCGCGTCGCCGTTGGCCCGTCCTTTCCTGTAATTGCCCAGCCACACTTTCATCGACGTCTTGTTCGTCTCGACGATATTCGCGAGCTCGGCGCGCTGCTTCTCGCGGAGCTTCTTCTCGTCTTCCAGCGTGAGTTTGCGGTCCAGCATGACCGTTCGATTGTACTCCTTGGAGCCTTGGATCGTCTCGTTCAGGTGCTTGCCCAGGAGATGACGGACCTTCTCCGTGCCGACAAGACGACCGACCAGGAACTGCAGCAACGCCAGCTTGTGCTGCACCGGCAAGGACGGGTAATCCGTCTCCTGTAGAGCTTTGAAAGCGGCCAGGAAGGTGGACGTCGAGTGCGCTGTGTAGCGAGGCACGGCAGCGATTAAACTGCACAGAACTGATGGCCACGTGAGAGAAGTCAGCATCGAGAGGGTCGGCACCCCCACCGTCAAGGGGGCGTGCTGGATCTCGTAGCGGTAGCGCTCGCTGTCATCCATCGAGCCTTCGTCGTCGGACACGTAGTCCTCGTCCTCCCTGTCCTCCAGGATCTTCTCCAATAGGCACATATGAATTTCCGTCAGCATAGGCGAATACTTGGGATAGTTCAGTGCGCGACTGAACTGGTTGACGGTCAGTTCTGCGAGCTCCAGAACGTCGCGGAAGGCGTAGATGCAGTCCCAGACAGCAAGCGTTTTGCCCACATACTTGGCTGGAATATCTGCGAAATTGCACGGCATTGGCCTGCAGAATTAAAAACAAAATCGTCAGAAAAAAGGGTATAAAAGCCGTCATCTGGCCGTAATTTGTACGTACGTTGGCTTGTCCGGGCGTGACGCATCTTCGAAAACCTCTTGCGGGATGTCGTTGATTCCGCGCTTCTTCTTGTTGAGCGCTTCCTCCTTTCGGCGAAGCGCGGCGTCCTCCTTTTCGAGCCTTTCGAGCTTTTCCTTGGCTGCACGCACCGTCTGGGCCACGTCCTCTGCGATCTTGCCGAGCTTCTCCTCGTCCTTATCTTTGTACTTGATCTTCTTGCGGCTCAGAATCCGGTCCTGCATCTCCAGGACGCGCTTGGCCTTGTGCTCAATGGCCTCCACCGACTTCTTGGCGAGCATCTCCTCCTTCATCTGCTCCGCCTTCCGGCGACGCGCATCGCGCTCCAGTTTCTCCGTCTCGCGCATCACGCGCGCCTTTTCCTTGGACTCTTTCTTTTGACGACGGCGATCCAAACACTCTCTGTCCCCAAAAAATACAAAAAAATAAATAAATACATCAGCTTTCTTTCTCAGAATTCCACCTGAAAAACCTCATTCTTCTCCACGTACGAACACATTTTGCAGTACCACTCGCTGTCCGGGATCATGTCTTCACTCATGCCTAAACTGCAACACAGAAAAAAGAGCCCAAATTTAGCACCAAAAGTGGGTAACATTTCCAACACCATGAAAATCCTTACCAGCTCATGTGGAAGGCTCGAGGACAGCGATCGCAGCACAGTAACTCTCCGCCATCCTTGCAGATGTTGCAGTACCAGCGGTTGTGGTCGGCCCAGCCGTCGTCTCCCATCTCGGTGCTGTCGTTGCCATCCTCGTCCGCCGAGTGCACGGGGGTGTCCAGAGCCACATCACCCGTGGTGGCCACACTCTCGGCGTCCTCGTCGCTGTTGTTGCACAGCTCCACGACGCTCAGCATGTGCGGGCCGCCCGTGGTCGGAAAACCACTCCCTTCTTCACTTTGGGTACCATTTATCTGATTCTCGAGTCTGCGGCGCGACTTTTTGGGTCCCTTTATGGCCCGAGGTGGCCCCGAGTCTCGACTGGAGTAGACCGAGGACTGGATGATGCGGGCCTTGCCTGTGTATTTGGGCTTGAGAGAGACTGCTGGGGGCGGCGAGGAAGGCGGGGGTGGCGGCGGCGGAGGTGGAGGTGGTACCATCATGAAGCCCTCGGCATCGAGGTCGCTGTCTCCGTCGCTCATAGTGATCTAAAATGGGTACGTTATAGTGGCAAAGTTAGACACATTGGGTTCTGTATGGTGTTCAACGACCCAATTTGTCCACGTACGTTTGTGGCGCGCCAGGGCGAGTCAGCGAAAGCGGAACGCGGNGGCTGCCCAAGTCGACGCACTGGCCGGTCGGTCGCTCGATTGGAATTGAGCCAAAAACGGAGAAAGCAAAATCGACCATCACTCCTTCAAAGTACTTTTTATGCGTGAGATGCATTGATAGAGGTCGAGACAACAGGCAACTGGTAGGGATATGCGAAAATTTGCGTATTATGTCTTCCAATTATCAGATGCCGACTGCGCTGGAGCTTGCCACGTCCACGCCCAGCCGCTAGCCAGCCAATCTTTCCTTCTCCCCCCAAGGAGTTACTCGGTTCTTCCTTGCGTCCGCGTTCAGTTGCAACCATCAGACCGCCAATGTTCAACTTCACATCCAACGATATCGCCGAAAGTTGACGGACAACTTGGGGCAAACCTGGCAAACCGAAAGCGATGGCAACGAAAACTTCAACTAAAGACGATGGCGGCGAGGCAACAATGCAACTACATGTACCAACTCGGGTGTGGGCAAATGGTGGTGACCACCGACGAGGTGGCCTCGCCAGCGAGATGCATATCACGGCGCCAACAATCTGTGACTAGTTGTCGTCGACAGGAACTGATGCATGGGCTGGTATGAAGAAACCAATCCGTCACCACGCCACCAACTTCGGGTCGAATGCGCGCAAACACCCTTTAGCACACTTTCTTTCTGTGTGCGTGCATGTTACTTGTCAGCTAGCCACCAATATCACCGCACTATTGTGTCTAGCTATTGTCGGGGCCCCGCGGGTGCTACTTCGTGCCTTGGCGGAACAAAACAAGCTGATGCTGTAGTGGAGGAATCACGAGCTAGACCGAGAAGTTTTGTTCGCAGATAAACTCTCCATCAAGCACCTTTAGACAGTCGTTAGAACGTCCAGGATCTAGCGTTTGCCGTGCGAGTCCGGCACCCGTGGCCAGCAATTGTCTTGGAGGTAGATCTACAGGTTGGCCACGAGCACCATTCTCTACTTTTTGGTTTGGAAGGCGGACTACTACTAGAACACAAAGCCCCGGTCTGTTTCCAATGCCACGAGGTGTGCGATCAGCTAGCACGGGTCCTATAGCATCCAACTGCACGGATCGATGCGGATGCACACCTCAGCTCTTAGCAGGGCAACAAGTAATACTCCATGGGTAAATGTACCAAAACTATATCCGGTAGTGTTTGGTGAAGACGAAGCAATATTGGCAAGCAGAATCTCGAACCACAGACCCCTGCGGCGAATGTTGACAAAGCTTAGCGTCAAGGAGCAATACGGCACCAGTCCGCTTCACGACGCGTCGTCCGCGCTGCAAACGCTTTTGGCATGGCTGCAATGAACAACTACAATAACTTGCAGGAAAAGTATTGGTAGGCCATAGGAAGTGGTCATGTTAGCAGCAACCGCGCATCGGGTGCGAGTGCTTCTTGAGCGGTGACGAGGTAAATCAGGGGATGAACGGATGTGAGCCCAGCACAAGATTCAGTGCAGGCTCGCCGAACTCGAAACTCGAAGCCTGTCAGGTATACAGTTCGTCAGTGTTGTCAAAACTGATAAATGGCTACATTTCGTGGCAAACCTAAGCGAGACGACACTAAAGCCCTGCCAAATGGAGTTCAGCTGCTGAAGGCGACAGAAAGAGGAAGGCACCGACACTGTCAAGAGCTGGAGGGTTGGAAGTCGGTGCTTTCTGTCCATTAGGTGGCCGGCTAGGTTGTTTGCGTCTCACGACTGAAGGTTTGAGTTCATAATTTAAGTGACTGGATCAATTGCGGTCAATACGCTTGTATTAAGTGATGAAGAGGAAGCTCTGCGGTGTGATTCACACCGTGAAGGCATTGACAGTGAAAACGCACGACGAAGCACGGCGAACGCATGTGCTACTACGTCGTGCACTCGGAGGTCATGAAGACATGCGGCTACAGTCGGGCCAAGGTGACGCTGGGTTGGCTTAAGATGGAGCTGGCCAACAGCCAGATGGCTCTAGCCAAAAGATCCCGGTAGGGTCATGGAGGACTGAGTCACGGTGAGCAAGTGCAGCATTTATATCCTGAGCGTGCTCCGCGCGAAGGTGGAGAATCAGCGTTTGTGTTTGGGATCGCCCTTCTTTTCCTTGAGCGGCAGCGTGGAGAGCTTGACACAGTCCACTTGGAGGAGACCGCTGCGATCCATGCAATGCGAATTCACGCTAAACTTGCAGAAAAAATAACGAAGAGAGCACCATGCACAGGCTACGTGTAGTATAATATAAGATAAACTAGATGAGAGCGAGCTCAAGAACATGATGACAGTGAATGACTTCACTTCAACTTGAGCCGATGTGCACCACACAATGTTATCTCGGAAAGGTCGTTCCACAGCGGATCAATGCCGATGCGGATATTTGAGTTGCTGGTGCTGGCGCTAGTAGTGGCTTTATCGACTACGAGTGCTTCGGCGCCATTGGAAAGAGGACCGAATGAGCCTGTGACTGCAGACAGCATCGACAAGCTTGTGGAAGCGACCGAAGTCAATGACAGAGGGGCAGCAACGCCGAAGCCGACGGATCTGCAACCGGCTGCCAAGCCCCCGATCGCGCACACCTACCGTAATGCGTACGGGACGAGCTTTAGGTGTTCGTCCACTTGGACGCTGCTGCTGGGGATGCACGTCGTGGTTGTGGTTGCTGGACTTTTCCTGCTGTCGGTGATTCCAGTGCGCTTCGCGTCGACCGAGAAGATGGAGGCGCCGTTTGTGCTTTGGTTCGGGTCTGCAACGAAGAAGCCAAAGGAAAAACACTTGGAGGAGGAGGAACCAGAACAGCCACGCCAAGAAGAAGCAGTGGAGGTGGAGAGTTGGTGGCGTCGAGCGTCGTCGTGGTTGGGCCAGACAAGCAGCAGATTCTTCGTGGCTTCTCCATCTTACAATGTGGACATGCGTTACCGGTTCCACGCGGACATGACGCAGCAACTGGCGGCGTCGGCTGCTACGGCCAAGACCTACGAGAGCATTGCGGTGGCGACGGACGACCTCGAAGTGGCGGCACCACCGTCAGCTAAAGTCTATGAGCACGTGGCTGTATTAACGGATGATGTTGAAGTGAAAGCTGCACCACCGCCGCAGACTGACGAGCCTGCGGTGGACGGTGAAGCGCTTCGTCCACTTCTTGTGCAAAGAACGCCGAGTCGCTCGAGCATCTTCATTAGCGCACCACCGTCGCCGCCGTCGGTGGCGAGGAAGCGGCAAGGAAGTACCAGACTCGCGAGCGACTCGAGTGCTGCCTATGCCGAATCTGTCGGCCGCCGCACGTCGCGTGTGACTTCTGGGGGCAGCAACGTGGAGACGAAAGAAGACTTTGTGCGTGCTGCATCTCGCCGCCAGTCGATGGCAGCTCGAGCGGAACGGCGCGTGGCCCAGGTGCAGGAGGACATCAGCTACGAGAACCTTGGAGACGAGGAGATCCGCATGTACGAGTATCTGGAGTTTGTCCGTGAACTCCTGGACGGGTTATCTATCAAGAAGGTCTGCCAGAAGAGCGGCCGCGTTGTGTCTCGAACGTTTTACATCACGCCAGACATGACGACAGTGTTTTGGAATCCGATCGCCACCTTCAAGCGGATGACCGCTAAGAGCAGCCTCCTGGTTGGGAGCATTGAGGAAGTTCTGAAAGGGCTCCACGGAAGCGCCAGCGTCACAGCCAAATCTTCACCTGACCGTGACGCTCGGTGTGTGTCGATTCGACGCAGCGACGGCAAGTGGCTTGTACTGGAGGCGAAGACGGAGGCCATGAGGCAGCGCCTCTACCTCGGTTTCTCGCGTCTGGCCCAAGAACGGCATGGCCAGGATGCCACGGCGACAGCTGAACAGGTTGAAACGACCATTCCTGAGGCCCGAGAAGAGGAAGAAGTCGAGGAGCAGAAGCAGCAGGTTCAGGTGCATGCTCCTTCCACTATGAAGGCGCTGTTTGCCAGAAATCTCGATGTTTCTGGCGATCAATTGGCTACGCCGCTGACGGAGGACCAGGAAGGCGAGTTGATGGCCGAGCAGCTCGAGTACGAGGAAAAGGCTTCGCTGCCGATGCTGGAGGAAACGTTGTCGGAGCCCCAACTGCTCGCAAGCGACGAAGAAGGTTCAAGTGTTGTCCAACAAGAGGTTGCCATTCCTCCTCGGCCCGAGAGTCTTTTGAGCTACGAAGAAATTGCTCATGACGACCAAGAAGGAGGTTCAGCCCTTGACCAGCTACATCAAGAAGACGAAGCCGACGATGGTCTCCAAGATGGAAAACACGACCAAGCATTTCAAGGTCAAGACGAGGAAAAGCAAGTCGAACCGCCTAACGTTGCCAGCTCCAACGATGAAGACATCGACAACCTCAGCGACGATCCGGAAAGGAGCCGTGAAGATGGCGGCGACGCACCTAAGGAGTGTGAGTGAAATGAAACATGCGATCTGCTTTCGCCGCTTCGGACCAAGAATCCCGCTCGCGATTGGCTGAAATGTTTTATGAGACGCTCACCGATTGGCCAAAATGCAGCCCCATCCGACTAAACTCCACTCGCCAATCCTCCTTCCTTGACCATGTACGGACCGCCGAGCCGGAAGCGCTCGTTCGATGACAACGACCGCGAGGGCGGCTACAAGCGCTCGCGCGGGGACGACCGCTCGGGCGGCGGCTCCAGACGCTATGACCGAGGGCGCGGAGACCGCGACCGCAGCGACCGCTTCAACGAGAGCGACCGCGCGCGCGCCTGGCGTCTGGCCAAGAAGGCGGTGATCGAGCTGGGCGACGGCGTGGAGCGCGAGCAGCTGACGCGCGCCAGCGACCTGCTGCTGCGCGAGCTGGAGCCGGACGCGCAGGACGTGAAGCTGGGCCATCTGGCCACGCTGGTGCTGCGCGCGGCGGCGCGGCAGGCGCACAAGACGGCGCTGTATGCGACGTTGGTGGGGCTGGTGAACGCGCGCAAGCCCGCGTTCGGGCGCGAGGTGGTGCAAGGCGCCGCCCGTTCCTTGCAACGTGATGTGGAGTTTCTAGCGCTGGAGAAGAACGAGGAGGGCGACACGCCCGACACGGACGCGTTCAGGAGGGACGGCGACGTGCAGGCTGTGGCCTTGAGGCTGCGGCTGACGGTGCGGCTGCTGGCTGAATTGAGCGCTGCCAAGGTGTGCAAGGCCGAGGACGTGCTGGCCACGCTGGACGCGCTGCAGGGCCTGTGCACGCCCGACGACTGGGACGCCGAGGACGAGACCCACGCGTCGCTTCGAGCCAGGGAGAACACGGCTGCCTGGAAGGACTTTTTCGCTTCGGTGGTGCTGGACGCGCTGCTGCATAGCGGCAAGGCTTTGGCTGCTGCAGCGGAGAATTTATTCGAGAGCTTGCTGAGTCGATGCAGGGAGTACGTCTCGCAGCGCGAGGAGGAGAGCAACCCGCGCGGATCGGCCAATGGCCCGTCGTCGTGGCGCACCAGACGCCTGCAACTGGACCTGATCTGGGGACCGGAGAGTGAGCAGGAGCTGCCGACGCTCTGCGCGGCGAGTGACGCGCTGTCGCTCGAGTGGGAGGCGCTCAATGCCATTTGCAACGGAGAGGGAGAGGACAAGCAGGCGGCGTGGAAACTGCCGGGCATTAACCACCCGCAGGAGATCTTCGCCCCCGACTTTGAAAAGGCCGAGACGCACGCCCTTGCAGTCCCGCTATCGCTCGATCTGACCAAGCTCGACCCCAACAAGATCCCGGCGTACACGACGTGGTTCCGTATCCTGTCGGACGAGTCCGGCGCCGCCGGGGCTGCCATCGCCACGCTGCCTCCGGCCTCGTATCTCACCACGCGCAGTCACTTCGCTGACGCTCTGGAGACGTCGTACCCGAAGCCGGCCATTGCGGCCAAAGTGCTGCTGGGTCTGAGTCGCGCGTACAATGCGCGCTTCGCGTCAAGCCAAGCGGAGGGCGCCGCGCCCGTCAAGAGCGAGTACGCGCTAGTCGAGACGTTGCTCGTAGCAGCCCTGAGCGAGAGCGAGAAGGCCAAGCTGGGCTACTACTGCTCCGTGCTGTACCACCTGGTGAAGACCGACGCGCGTATCGTTTCGCCTGCGTTGGCTGTCGTGGTGGAGCTGCTGTTCCGTGAGGTGCCGACCATGCGCGCGGCCGCCACGGAATCGTTCGTGCTGCTGCTGAGTCACTTCCTGTCGAACTTCGAGTTCAAGTGGCGCTGGGCGGCATGGTCGTACGTGCTGGAGGCCAGCGAGGACGACCCTCAGCGCCTGTTCCTGAGCGCTGTCATTGAGCGCTGTGTGCGTCTCTCGTACCTGCAGCACATGCAGAGCGCCTTGCCCGCCGAGTTCCACGTGCTTCTGCCCCCGGGGCCGAAGCCTCGCATCCGCTTCCAGCCCGCGAAGGAAGAAGACGCCGCCGCTGCTACTGCGGACGAACCCAGCCCTGCGTCAGAGTTCTACCAATCCGTGACGACCAAGTTGAAGGGCCACCCGCCTGCGTCCGC
>JAABLL010000372.1:0-16028 GCA_012295475.1 Phytophthora gonapodyides | reverse complement strand
CGCGCCAACAATTCCTGGCACCTCTTGGATTTGAGGAGCGAGTGAAGATCCATGGACGCGGTTCTCAATGAGAACCGCCGGAGGAAATGAAGAGACTGAAAGCGACTCAAAGCCGGGGTTGCTGAGAAGAAGAACAGGCTGGAACGAACCGTGTCTTGGGGCTGGGAAAGAAGAGGACATAGTGGCGGAGAGAGTGACGTGTTGTGTCAAGAAAACCCCAGGGCATTCGAGTTCGAATCGACGCGTGCAGACCGAGACTTGACGAGCAAGAGCCGAGCTCCGCTCATACTGATCTATTTGGAGACTCAAGGATCAGAGGTAGCTGGTGTGGCGGACTCACGTCCGGGCCCACAGCGTAGTCTTAGCTCAAGGACCGCAACTTCAAGGGATCACAAGAGAGAACCCACCCGCCACGCTCAGACCTGTGTAGGCCTGTGCGTTCTGGGATCTTAGCATCTACTACCAGACCCAATCCGACGAGCAAGCGGACATTCATAAGACCAGCCACCGACGTTCCCAGATCCGAGAAGTTCAAGCAACCTTCCCGGAGCTGGAATGACCTCGCCACAACTGGTGCGCGTGCCCGGATCAAGGAAACGACTTTGAACAGCCAAGAGATGCAGCCGAGTTTGTATAATGCCATAGTGACTGGGACGGAATCAACCTCGATCAGGCTTGCGCCCGGAGTGGCTTATCCTCGATATACTGATAATAGCGTCTGATATACACTCTGGTCAGGGCAGCGCGTTTGCGAGGAGTCCCTGGAAGCAGCACCCAGCCGTGGCAAGCTCAGAGCGCACTTGCACTTGTCGGTGTCATGGAGAAAGGGGTCGCCGTCCCTATCAGCAGCTCCTACGTAGGGAACATTACAACTACGAAGGGTAATTCGATAACGAACTACGAGAGAGTGTCTACGCTCTTCGCCCACCTGATTGATCGCAGTGCTGCAAGAGCTGACCCTCGTTGCGGCATCTGTGAGCCGACAATGTAGAAAACCCCAGCACCAACAACGTTTGTCGCAGAGAGATCTGTGTCTTGGTAGTTGGAAGAAATGTCGATGCCCATGTTAATGTGATTGTCTACCCAATGATTATTGAAAAAGCTGCATCGGTTGAACTGGCTCGTGGCGTGACAGTGAATAAATGGAATAGCCCATCGAACCACTCCATAATTTACAGTAGATCCGGGCCAGTCGAAGGCGGTGGGGATGGCGATCACGAGAGCATTGCCGTGTTGCAACCGACCGCCGAACATGCTGGCGCTATGGCTGTGGATACACACATGGCGGTAAGCCGATCCGATGTCGCCGGTCAGTCCTTAATATCACAGTCGGGACAGTGGACTCACTGGCGCACAATATCAGCAACAACAGCATCGAAGTGATTGTAAGGTCCGCGTTCCTGTCTGTTAACCCTTTTTTCGCGAGTGCCTTGACTGACATGTAAACTATACCATACAAGCCTAAGTAATTTGATCCTGAAAGGGCACAAATTTTACGGTACTCGTTTTGCATATTTCTTGCAGCATAGAACCTTCAGTGATTATCTGGTGCATCCTGTTGACTGCACGTAACTTGATTTTTGTATGTCTTGATGATTACGTGTTGTCCTTTTTTATTTGTAATAAAAGGCAGTGCATTTACAGTTGAACTTGTGCAAAAGGGCACAAAATGCGCCCTTAGAGGGGGGTGGTTTCGCACCGTGTTTTGGAAAATGTCTAAAAGGGCGAATTTTGTGCCCTTCTACCACGAAAGGGTTAAAGTGTATCGACCATGCTCTAATGCGGCTTGCATGGCGTGAGGCATGAGCGATGCGGCGGCGCGCGAGCGAGTCTGCCTTCTTTTAGCGGTCAAGTGCAGCTTGGCCGGTTGCATATAAAATCTAATATAACGCGGTACTTTTCCTAAAAGTGATTTGGGATTGAACACAGACATGTGGTCGAAGTGAAAGTCCATGAATACCCCCTTCACGTGGGGTACTAAATTCATTAAAAAGAACAGTTAAATTAAGGTTCAGGCAGCCAACGAAGAAACACTGAAGTGCTCGAGGCGCCAGCTGTCGATCTAGCGCCGACGTGGAAATTATTTTATATAAATGCATGTTGTATTATGCTTCGCACGAGCTTTGGCAAAACGTGATGATTTTTTATGAATTTGAGTTGTAGACGACGTCGGTTTATAGTAAATCGAGGACAAAAAAAAACAGTGAAACGTTGCGGTTTAACGCGGTGACAGCCGCTTTGCACTTTCAAGACTGCAAAAATGGTTGGCTTAAGCTAATTCACCTGTTCCATCGCCTAACGACAGCTACTGCTACAGCGCTGCATTCTCCATTTAAAGTTCCAACCGCGATGACATATGCGAAAGACTACCGGTGGCGGGCTATCTTCCTCTTGCACGTGTACGGTATCAGCGTCCAAGACGTCAGCTACATCTTTGGCCCCAAAGAGCGGACGATTTGGAGCTGGTACAATCTTTTCCTTTCCAAAGGAGTCGTGGAGGAGTGAAATGAGAAAAAAATACAACGTCGAGGTGGCCTCCTCACGTAATCGAGCGTGTTCGATAGTACGTGAAAGAGCACCCGACGTCCTACTCGGCGGAGCTGCAATATATGCTGAAATACGAGTTTCCAGAACTACGCAATATGTCGCTGAGTACGATATGCAGAGCTCTGAATTTCGACATGAACTTATCCCGCAAGGTGTTGACGAATGCGGCTAGAGAGTGCGCTCCTCAAGACGTGAAAATCTATAAGACCAAGCTCCAAGCCATCTACTCGACTCCAGAGCAGCTGCTTTTTCTCGGCGAGACGTCGAAGGATGGACGCTAAGTGTACCGTCGATACGCTTGGTTGAGACAGAATCAGAACGCAGTCGTCCGTCTTCCTTTTTCAAGAAGCCAGCGATGATCGATATTAGCTGCGATAGACCAGAAGGGGTTCGTTGCGTGGACGTCGACGCCTGGAACGTTCACACGCAATTCGTTTCATCGCCATATATGGCGAAAGTGCTGCCATTATTGAACCCCTGGCCGATGCCAAGATCTGTTGTCATACTTCACAATGCCAAAATGCATCACTACAAGGAGTTGAAAGAGGTACAGTCAAGTATGTTGCAATTTCTGTCAGCTCGAGTTACGTATTCTAACGTGTTGCGCTTAATGTTGTCAGGCTGTGCGCCAAGCAGGAGCACGTCTACTTTTCCTTCCACCGTACGCGCCGTATCCCAACCCGATCGAGGTATGTTTCGGCTTGCTGAAAAAATGGATCCAAAAGCACGCCAACCTGTGTTTCCGCTATACCCGGATCACGTACTGGAAGTTGCGATGCGTAGCTGTTGCATACAGCCAAAACGGAAAAAGAAGGAAGACAGCGGAGCGCTCAATTTGTATGCACACTGTGGGTATACAAATGGTTCTGGATGATTTCCTGCCAGCGGTCACAAAGTGGAGCAAAGGGAATCGGCGTTTTCAGATCGCAGGTAGTAGCTGCAGTAGTGCCAGAACAGTCATTTAGAAATTTGCTTCGGATAGCAAACAACCTCGAGGCGACCCTTCAAAATATCTCAATTCGATTCTCCTCTCGGACACTACCATGGACCATGTCTTCGTGAACCAAGGATTGCTGGACTCGCCCGGGTTTGTCTACGGCAAGGCCAAGATTCGTAGTGGGCGTTCCCCTAACGTCCGCGTTCGCCGCGTTGCAAGTGGGCGGTGGGAGGCTCTTCCCGCCTTCTCAGCTTCGCTAACGCGAGCGTCCCTCCAGCATCGCATCGTCTCCGAGAAAGAAGCTCTAAGCGGTATCGGCACCTATGTTGGATGTTGTGTGTGCGTCTCGCGCGTTAGCGATCATTCCGCTCGTGCGTGGGCTTATGGAGTCGTCGTCGGCTACGAGTGCAAGACGGAGGCGTCCAGCAGCATTATCTACGTGGACTTCGGTGACAAAACTGACGCGGTGTTATTTGATGGCTTCACGTTACAAGATCTCGCGATGGTGACGTTTGCTTTGAGGCCATGCAGCGGGCGACCTGTTGCTGACGTCATGCCTGGTGAGATGAGAGAGATCAACAAAGTCGCTTACGAAGCTTTCATGGGCGTGAGTGGCCAGGCAACTCGCGATTCCACGCGAATTCGTGGAGACGTACAGACAGGCCCGCTCGATGAGGCCCAACGCGTTCCTTTGTACGAGTTTACTGCCGGTAGAGTCGCGCTTCTGCCCATCAAGCATATTCTCGACTCCGGGTTTACAAGAATGGACATCGCTCTGTTCCGCTCGGCTTGTCCCTCGGAAACAGATATTCGACTACAAACCAAATGCGGTACAGCAGCCACCCGCGCTGTCGCCCACGGAGGAAGCTGCGGTTAGTCCTGCGGGACGTGGGTCAATCTCCCAAGACCAAGAGGCGGCCGACACAAGGGAGGATGCGGCCCCACGTACCTATGTGCTGAGCGACTCCGACAGCGATGCCGCGGTCGCGCCCAATCTCGCATTATCTGGCGGCAATCTTGACGGGCATGCAAGATCAAAGCGTCGGCGTCAATCTGGATCAAGGTCTACCAGTCGACCAGCAGGTCGTGCTGATTCCCGTCATGCCATCTTGGACGAGTATGATGATTTTCCGGCGTTTAAGCACTCAAGGCGACATGACAATGCTAATGCCGTAAGTTTTCAAGAACCCCGTGACGTCGTGAAGGCACCCTTCCGCCCCAGTGCGCTCCGACAGACGATACACCGCGTGCTGGTCAATGGTAAGTACTGCATGATGAATCCTCTTCTTTTTCTGGAAACTACCCAAACCGAGGTGGAGGACATGCCAATCATCGCGCACCTGCCGTGCTACGAGCCCTGTACGCTTGGGAGTTTGGATCGTATGGACTTTCCGTCATGCACTTTGCCCGGCGGCGCCACTGTGATCGGCGAGACGCGGAACGTATGTGCAATTTCGGCGACTTCACAGCCAAAAACAAGTTGCCTGTGGCCACCGAGCCCTTCGACATCACCGACATTGTTGCCGCGCTGGACATGCTCGCGAAGATAGTGCGCAAGGTGTACAAGACAGTGGCGTGTGACGTGGTGGATGCAGCGACGACGTGCGCCCATTTGATGTCCGAAGATGTGAGTGTCCTTCCACCGGCAGCTCTCGTCGAGATTGTCTACTGGATTGATAAGCGACTTCAAAAGGCGAGGCGGCGTTCGCATCGTCCGACCTGACAGCAGTGAATGCAGTCCTACTCGAATTCCAGCCAAATAGCGGCTCGCATCAGCGCCTGCTAAAGATCATAATCTAACAACGTGTTAACATCCATGTAGAAGCTCGGCTTGGTCAAGCTCTGCACCAGCCTCAACCCTCCAGTGCTTCCTCCGCCGAGGTCGGCAACTCTCGTGCTCAAACTCGGAAGTCCGTTCCAGCTTCGGTCCTCAACGCACTTCCGACCCAGGATGGAGAGCAGTTGTGCATGCGCTTTCTGTCCCGAGTTGTTGTCACAGCAAGGGTGCTGCCTGCTTCACAAGTGATCGCGGGCACTTCAAGCCGCCACGCTTGCCCACCGTGGTGAAGACGTGGATCTCAAAGACCTATGGTGGATTACGGGCTGTATACTCCGAGTTATGACTGTCACGGACCTCTCCGACACGTACCAGCGTACTAACCAACGCGGCTGCTCAGGCGGCAATGCCGTCGATAGGTCAAAGCTCACGTAGTGGTGGCTCCACCGGTCAGGTGCAGACGTCCGACCTTAGTGACCAAAGCCTATCAGGCGGAGGTTCTACCTGTTGCGCTCAGACGCACGGAAGACTTGGCCAAAGCCCTTCGGGCGGCGGCTCTACCTGTCGCGCCCAGACGCACGGACGCATTGGCCAAAACCCGTTGGGTGGTGGCTCTACCCGTCGAGCACAGTCTCGCGGATGTCAGGAGCAAAGTCCCTCTGGCTACAGTTCCCCGGATCAACAGTATCAACGGCTCCGATAGCGAACAAGACGAGTCACAGTCTCCGCCAACGCTTCACTTGGCTGCACAGTCGTATGTCGACAAGATGCAGCGCCATTTCGCTGGACGACCAGGGCTCAACGAGCACTGTGGCAATTTCATACTGCCACTGCTAGTCAGTCCCTATCGAAGGTATTGGAATCGGGCGACCTAGTTCTGCCTCCGCCGGCGCCGTCGAGCAGAGCACAAGGATCTGACACGAGATATCTTCTTGATCGTGGAAAGCAGCACGTTTTCAGCACGTTTTTAAGGCGCACAAAGATGGCTCTGCCTGATTTCGTTCGGCTCGTGCGCGGTGAGACTTTCCTGGATCCTCGGCCGAATAAGGCGCTGGTGGTGCCTTGGCACCTACCATGCTGGGCTTCCTATAAGCATCACGAGTTATGGGAAACTATTGTGCGCGGAGGTATCAAGCCAGTATGGTCTCGTCAGTTTGACCGTCAGAACCGTCTGCCCAACAACCACAGTTCCGCTCACCGCGCGCTCAATATACTGGTCAAGAATATCCGGAAAAGTCAAGACGCTAACCGCTACCTAGTGTTGGACACTGGTCTTGATCTTGAACTCGACGGCATAACATGAAGCCCATTTGGTGCTGTTCCAAAGGGGGCACTTGATCTATCGGTGGACGCTCGCTTCATTCACGACTTGTCCGACCCTGCGGGCGAGTCTGTTATTGACCATACAGGGCAACCGCAGATGTCGAGGTGACCTATGACGGTCCACCAGCAATTGCACAAATAATTATCTCGTGCAAGAAACCTGCAAAGATGTTGACAGGGGACTTCAATGGAGCATTTCGAAACATACCTCTTCACGCGGACACCGTCGGCCGCTTTGCTGGAACAATACCGGAGCTGAGCATTTTAGTTATTGATCTGGCGTGTTCGTTTGGCTGAACTGAGTCGCCTGCCTGTTACTGGGTTGCCGGAGGTACTCATTCGTCGCCCGAATGGCCCCAACAACAACCTGGGTCGGCTAGTGAGCCGTTTGACGGAAAATCATGGTGTGATGATCACATCGCTGTTGAGAACGATGTGGACACACGCTTAGCTGAAGCCAATCTCTCCCTACGTGCAGCCATGAAAGCAGAGCTCGGGCCTGATGCGTGCAATGAAGAAAAGTTTTCGGTGTGGTTCACTCGGGGAAGGCGCTCGGGTTGTGTTGGGACACACGTAACATCACTGTGACGATGCCCCCTGAGAAGATTTCGAAGGCTCGGAACCGTATTCACGAAATGCTTAGCAAGACCTCGACTACGCGGTCGGCTCAGTAAAAACGGCGGGGAAGTTTGCGCCACGTATCTACGTGTGTTCGAGCGCCGGCTCCATTCTTCCAACGTGTTGCCTATCGCATGCGAAGTGCGGCAGCGTTCGTATCTCCCCTGGATGTACAGATGATCTTAAGTGGTTCTTGGCTGTTCTACAGCTTGCACGCCCCCACTGTATTCCGCCCGAGCGATTTACTGCCGTCCAAGTGCCCACCGTCCACGTCCACATGGACGCTAAGGATTTCGGGTTGTGCATGCTGCTCCCAGCAACACGCGAATTCATTCAGGTTCAATTTGATCCTGAAGAACGAGAACTTCGGGAAAGTGAACGCGGCCCTGATACCTTTGGTATCAACGTCCGTGAGCTCATGAGTGCCGTTTTCGCGACTATCGTCTGGGGAAGGTATTGGAAACCGGTCTCGGGCAACCGCCAACATCATGTTCGGTTCTGGATCGACAACATGGCCACTGTTGCCTGGAACAATCGGCGTGCATCGCGTAATCCCTTTGCTCAACTGCTCCTTCGGCTTCTTGCTCTCAAAGAAGTGGAATATGATTTCTACTCTACGGCGGCCCATATCGCGGGCGTGGACAACATTATGGCAGACGCTGGCAGCCGAGTTTGGCAATCCTCCACCATGGCCGACACTTTTACTAATCTCTCTCGTGGCTGGACACAGGTGGCGGTTCCGGCCAAATGCAGGAATCTCTCGCAGCTTTGGGGACAGTTCTGCGTCAATCCGCCTTAGCGGACGGATCCCAAGCTCGCTACGCTCGAGCATGGTCTCAGTGGAGCTCGTGGTGCGAATTTATGGGATATTCCTCCTGGCTTTCCGCAGCAAGGTGTCAGCCAAGGTCCGATTTCTGCTCACCATGTTGCTGTGCATTGTGCTCGCCAAGCCAACAGCACTGCGCTGACAATCCCGACAGACAACACGAGGAGACAAACCCAATCGTTGGATGCTGAGCTGTAGCGTGTTGAGCAGCAACAAAATATGAAGGAATAAGAAGACGAATACGAGCTAGATGTTCAGATGTTTGGCATGTGGGTCAAGATACCCGTTCGAGTGGCCTCGCTACGTGCTCCGCTAAGGTTGCCACAACACGATATATTCTCGAGGGGGATATTTCATGGTTTCACCCCACAGGTAGCCGAACCAAGTGGCGAAGACATCCCCGACACGGATCATACCACCGCTAACTAATGAATCACAAATGAAACATATATTTGGTTAAGCTTAACATCGTGTATGAACTATTCTTCCTCGTCACTCACGTACGTTGCTATTGAAAACTTCTCACTCCGTAGTTTTCCAACAATCGCAGGTGGGGCAAAACTTGCTTGTATTGTGCACCTTGAGGGCGAGGTGTGGCGGGTTGCGATCTGAAGCAAATTTCTAAATGACTGTTCAGGCACTACTGCAGCTACTACCTGCGATCTGAAAGCGCCGATTCCCTTCGCACCACTTTGTGACCGCTGGCAGGAAATCATCCATTTCCAGCAATCGCAGGTGGGGCAAAACTTGCTTGTATTGTGCACCTTGAGGGCGAGGTGTGGCGTCACCCCACTTGATAATGAAGCTGACACGGTGAAGCCCGAAGTTGATGAAGACAAGTCTTCAGCACACGAGTCTTGAAATTTGAGCTGTTGTTTCGGCAGTTAGTACCGGGTACTGCTCGAACAAATTCGACAGCCACCGCCCGAGAAGTTTGATAACAAGGCGGCCTGCTCTATTTTTCAGGAGTGCGGTCGCTCCACCAACACGCACGGAGTGGGTGGAAAACTTTTCCGGGTCCTGACCATCAGCGGCTGCCCCAGCTTTGATAATTTTCGTGACCTCGGATGAAGTGATCCCCCGACCCGATCCCAAACTCAGCGCAGGTTCATTCTCGCGGGTCCGTAGTGCTGTGGCTGCTCGCAAAATCCATCGGGCAGCTTTAACTGGGCAAAGCGTTGGCTGGAAACGTCTCTCTTCACGGCCGTACTGGTTGTTTTTCGCGCCAGTTAACCGGATGCCGACAATGTTTGCCTTGCACGGAAGGCACGGTTGGCCGTCCTGCGTCAGAAACGATATGTTTCCAGGTGAAGACAGAAGTTGCTCCATTTTTCATCAATGTGAAGATATTCCGATCGACGGAGTAAGAAGAAGCAACCTAGCACCATAGAAGCTGACCGTGAGGTGAGCTGAGATCGCTGGTCGGGTGAATGGCAAGTAGAATCCGAGCGGTGAGAGGTTGGCGCTTGGCTACTGGATCCGAAAGTCGACGAATTCCGCGCATTAACACCGCGTGGCTGGCTGTGAGTTGGGGTTCGTAGCCAAGATAATTCCGGTGATACCAGAACACCGCGCTGCGTTTTCCGCGAATGGTAGAGTAGTTGTTGCCCTGTTGCTGCTGATTCATCCCGTATTTCCAAAGGTAGACGGCGAACGCGCCCACGCACTCAGTATTGCGTGCACAGTCCATCTCGCCTGGTAAGCAGTAACTTCAGCTACGGCTCTAGATATCCTCGAAGTTGTCGCACGATGCATTGTTGTCTTTTGTTCGGCTGTGGCTCCAGATAGACGAAAAAATCGAACGTGAAAACCTCTGATATTGGTCGGCATTGCAGGTCAGCATGCACTTTCAGCTGTTCCGCGTCGACATCAGCTACGCACTGCCAGCGCGACTGTTTCAACGCCCAAAACATTTCTGCTGTGAGAGCATAGTAATCCGCCTGCCTTGCTGATTTTGTTGATCTGATGAAGATTGCACCGCTCTCGGTAATGACAGACGAACGCTAACTGTCTTCACCGGACAGCACCTGGAGCACTTTTGCTCTGAAAACAGCGTACCCTTCTTGTGGAATAATCGCAATGCTTTGCTGTTTCCCATTGCGAGGAACGGAGCTCCTAAACCCGACACGCACAGTCAGGGCTCCTTTCAGGGTGGTGCTATGCTGAAGCTCGCCTCTCCAGTTACTGTCCATTGTTTCGCTCTACAAGAGAACAAGAACGCAGAACGCAACCTATGTTAGCATAATTCAGGTCCTGACACGATGCGAGGTAGCACAACACCTATGTAGCGTGCGCTCTGCTTCAGTCACGACACTAGAGACACGAGCAACAACTTTGTAGAAATGGGTAAGTCAATATAAGGCGCTCAAGATCGAGTGAGCACTTACCAAAGATGATTCTCCTTCCCCAGCCGGGCTGGAAAACCTTTGGCTGTGATTCGCAATCGCCGTCTTAGCTCCTGGAGCACCCTCTCGAGCAATAGCAGCTTGTGCTGCTCGTGGTCGTGTCGAGCACGCCTGCAAGTGAACGAACAGCGCAATACCTAAGCACCACACGCGATGTCAGTGTTAGCGCTTGCGGAAGCGGGGAGGGGCGGCTAGCCAGGTGTACATCCTCACCTGCGGAAGACTTGGAGCATCGCGGACCAACGTTGGAGTGGGTTGCTTCCTTCTGCACGGCGCTGCCTGGTGCTTGCAACTTGTCGCCTGTGGGCGGTCAGCTATCGCTAAATGTTGCCGATTTAGCCATCGTTTGGATTTTGTAACCTCTTTTTTTGTCACGCATTTACCTGAACGGCTTCATATATATAGCGGTCTAAACCGGGGGCAAAACCCATGCAATCACAATATATTTGCAATCTTAAATCAATGCAGTTCCTAGCGGATTTTATGTATTTGCCTCTATCTACCGCAGGAGCCAATACACCTGCGGTTGAACAGTGCATTCGCTGTTAAAGTGAAATATCTGGAATATGTGGCGTAGCCTTCGCGAGCCAACAAATTACGTCTCTTCTGTATCGACCCCCAGGCGACAATATTTGAAGTAGTAGAGGATGTCATCAATTTACTCTACGTAAAAGGATAACATCCTGGAGACAGCAGTGCAGAGTACGTAGCGATGAGGAGAAGGACATAAAGAAGACGATGAGAAAGCCAGCGGTGGGGACGGCCAAGAGGACAGTGAAGCAGCGATGTACGCAGTGATGTGCCAACAGATTGGCGCGTGGCGCAGACCGACCCACCGTCGGCCGACCCGTCCATCTGGAAGATCGCCAAGATCGAAAAGTCGTAAATTGGAGAACCTGGGGGAGAGCAGATCGAGTCCGCTGAAAACAGGTACTGTGCTGAGGAGGCGGCGAGGCGGTGCGGAGTGTCAGCAGCGATCAAGCCCAACCATGGGTTGTCGGCCATGTATCTACCAGGCTGTCAGGCACGTGAGTGACAACCAGCAGATCACTTCGACAGAGGACAAAGTAGCCGGGAGACTAGCAACTCAAAGAGTTGTTTATGTTCGCATCAAGCCTTCTTTAGTTCATAAATGGGATCGACTACCTTCTTCAACCCCACGGGGTCGCCGGATATTAAAATAATTTGGTCAACCCTGCCTTGACGTACACTGTGCGCGCAAATCATTTTGGGTAGTCAAAGCAAACAATTCACGGATGAAGTTGCGCTTATCAACCGGGGCACATGTTTCGACAAATCCATCGAGAACTCTTGGAACAATTCCCGAGCACACATGCGTGCTTTAAATCGCTCGACTTCACCACATTTGCTTAACTTAACTCGGAACACGGCGAAAGTAGTGTTCAGTGTCATTGTCCTTGTAGCTCGCGCACATTTTCGCTGTGGGGAGGATGGAACATCGTCATGGTCTTCAATCGTGCATAGTCGCGATATAACTCGGTTTTATTCAAGCACGGGGTGGCTCGAGTTTTCCTGATGGCCAAGGCAAGGTTTCGGTATATTTGCGACAAGTGTCCACAACGAAGATGCTGAGAGCTAAATTGTTTAAGTCTCTGTTTCGAAACCATCATGCTGCAGCCACGGGACGAATGCCCAGCGAGAACGTACGATACGTTTCAGTATTCTTCCTTTTCTCGGTCACGACCAGCTGCGGCAATCTCTGCCTAGGATAACTTACAGCAGAATTCTCATTTCAACTTGTGCCCAAGGCTTGAAATTGTGCGTGAGCGAAGCCCCAATTGTTTAACAAAATGTATCGGCGCCGCTTAGATGCTGCAAACCAGTTCGTTTTTCGAGCGTTCGGGTAGACGAGCTTGGTGAGAATCTGTTTGCATTTTCAGTAAGACTTCAAACCACGTGGCCACGTTTACGCCGGTCACCCCTTTCCCGACGGATCCATGAAACGACGCAATGCTGAGCGTTTTTATGGCTCACTATACGTTGGCGCAATTTGAAGTCAGTAGGGAGCTCTTGATGCCTCAGTGTTTGGAACATATGCCGGTTCCTCGTCACACGATCGAACATGGATACAACTCGTGAAACTACGGTTCTCGACCAAACTCAACTAACTTCCGAAGACCTTTGACGCTTTTCATTGACAATTGTCGACCTCCAATGACACCGTCGGATCAAGGCACAATTCTGAACGAATTGAAGCAAGAGAAGAAGATGATTGAGAAGAATCTGACCGATAAGCTGTCGAGACACTTCGCATTCTTGCGCGCGTCACCAGGCTAGACATTTGCGTTTGCGATGAACCAAATTGCTGCGACCGCCTACCATCCATCCCAGTCGGATTGGGTCACTTTCAGTACATCGAGGAAACCGCTCGTTTTTCACGACCTCTGTGGAGTGATTGGCATCGAAGAATTCACGCCCAGCACTGGTGGGGAAGTGTTGTAACAGCCAGTTGGATCTGATATATTCTCGATTGACGTCGCTAGGTTTACAGTACCACATGTTTGATACATAAACCTAAAATTAATGGCTTCAGAACTTTCCATCCGTGGAGAACATCCAACGCCTTGATGCAGAACCTCTTGATCACCTCCACCAAAGAGTGCTCCGACATGTTTCCACACCACGACAATTGCGCAGTGGACACAAAAAGAAGGTCCCGTTCAATGCGACGCTGAAGCGATGCTCAGGTTCCGATACGGGGCTTCAGAGGACGGATGTGGGGTTAAGGCCCCCGGGAAAGGAATTTCAAGCTCGTCATCTAGTATAAATTGTGTCGAACAAAGACGTGTGCACAACTAACGAACTTATTGATCTAACCTGCTTCCATAATGTTCTGATATTTTATCACGATGTGCTGATGCTGGAACATTTGATGCACGCACGGCAGACCAAGTACCGAGCAAACATCTGGAGCATTAGCTGCTGCTGCACTTGATCTTGGAATTCTTGTCGCTGCAGTTCCTGTTGTTTTTGGACCTGGACCTGGCGCTGCCGCTGCTGATGCTGTAGCTCCTGCTGCACATGGACCTACCGTGTCTGCAGCGGTACTCCTGCTGAATTTGGACCTGGCGTGGCTCCTGCTGCGCTGGGGTCTGGAGCTGGGGCTGGACCGCTCTTCTGACTTCCAAATTAGACTGATGAGCACGCTACCCGTTGTATCCTCCCTGATCGGTGCTCGGCGTGGTACGATTTCGGTCATGTAGGTCGCTCATTGTGCTAAATCCTGCGGATGTTAACCTGTTGGAACATGTTAGGACATTCCTTGGTGGAGGTGATCATGGGGACCTGCATGAAGGAGTTAGCTTTTCTCCACGGACGGAATGTAAAACCATGATTCATATTGGGCCTATGTATCAATCACGTGATACTGTAAACCAGGTGACGTCAAGCGAGAATATTTCAGGTCCAAGCTGGCTGTTTCAACATGTGAACGATGTCCGTGCTCAGTCCTGGCTGGCTCAGCTTCTGGGGCAGGCGCCTGCTCCTCTTCTGGGTCGTCGGAGGGGTATGGCGTGTCTACAACAAGGGAGGGTTGCGCGGTCGTCAGACGAGGGGGGGGGGGGCTGTAACAGCTCCACTATATACGCTTGTGGGGAAGCCGTGTTGGTCGCCGGAGGGGCAAACCCTTGTCAGCGCAAAGTGTTTGCCATGAGGAAATGACGGAAAGGCTAGTTTCACACATAGCATAACATACTCCGGCTCTTTTTGTAATATTACCAGCATGCTCAAGATGGAGATGATGCATCCACCGCACCTTGAGATGAGTGGAAACAAATGCTGCAGATCTCCCCCTGGCGATGACGCAACCACCCCTTAGTAAGCAAAACGTTGGAGTTTGTCGAATCAACCGGGATCTTCTCAATGTCTGTGTTACATACCAGAATCACAAGACGTTGACAGACGCATACTTGGTTTGTTTGAAAGTCCTTTTATTGATACGTGCCTCCTTCACAAAACACATTACTTGGTATTTTGCTTCGGTGGCTGGGGTTAGATCAACAATCCCCAACCACAGCCAAAAGTGTCGACTTTTCTACTGGATTAGAGACTCATCGGTAGCCCGATCAGTCTGTGGCAATCTCTAATCCAGTAGACAAATATTATACTATAATATCAAAGACGAAACATTGTGTTAAGGGAAGGGAGACCAACTTCAAAATAGGCTAAATAAGTCGGGTTGGCCATTACTCGTTAATTTATACAAGTTGATAGCACTGCATAGCAAGCCAAAAGTACCATATTTAGGGAAATGTTTTTTTTAACCCTTTCGCGATTCACTCGCTTAAAATATACTATATACACCTCAGTTATTTATTGCTAAAAGGGCACATAATGCGCCCTTCGAATGGGGGGGGGGGGGTCACACCGTGTTTTGCAAACACTCTAGAAGCATTATTTGCCCTTTTACAGCCAAAAGGGTTAGTAAGTGAGGCCGAGTGCACCCCGACACTGCCCTGGAACCGCACCACCTGGGAGCGACGGCGGCGCGTCGACGGCGACGTTGGCGCAGGAAGATCGCCAGGCGCCCAAAGGTTGCGGCAAGGAGGGAAGACGCAGACTACAGCAGCATCAAGAAGGACAAGGAGGACGGCGAGGCGACGTAGGAGGATAGTCTGTGTGCGGCTGTGCGCTCGCGCAAACAGTCGCCGCGGCCCCGGCAAGGGAGCGCCGCAAGTAGGATATAGCCAACAGAACTCGATTAGCGCTGCAAGACCGAAGAGCAGTAAAGTCGAATACATTCACGAGCAAAGAGCCCCAGAGCAGAGTCAGCAAGTTGCTGGAGCCGCCCCAGTGAGTGAGGACTCGGGTAGATTAGCCCCGTTAAGCCGCGGTAGGACTAGCCCGCAGGAGTGAGAGCAAGCCACAGAACAGGGTAGCCAGCCCCCGGTAACCAGCCCCAGGCGCCTCACCTCCAAGGCTGGAGCAGATCACTGGGCCAAGGCAACCGCAACAGCGGTAAGCTCCGCCACAGCACAACGCCAGGAACGCAGCAGTCACTTGTCTGTATTCGTGTGTTTAGTTAGCTAGGAGTAGCGACAGTGACGGCTGTAGCCATCGGGCACCGATCTTGATCAGGGTCAGGACCGACGTCGCGTGTTGAGGCAGCAGCAACTTGAAGACGAGCGAAATACGACTTGCGCAGCCGAACATACACTGTGCTTACTGGTTCATATATGTACGAGTCCGTAAACACGGTAACGCCCACATCATCCCCTGGGACCGCATCCATGTACAGCGCGTAGTGCTTCGTTTGCAGCAGGTAGCGGATGACACGTTGGACCTGGGGAGTAGCTCCATTCACAGTTTTTAAAAGGGCCACCAGTGGGACAGTGTATCCCCTAACCAACGCATATGGGATGTCGCCCATCCACCGACCATCACTCCTGCCCCAGCGGATTTGGTGGCTGGCGATTCCCCCCCCCATTCGAAATCAAGCCCTCCAACACGCAGCAGCAAAACGACGCCACCAAGATCATCACCACTGCCCCCAGCAAGCCGCGTACACGCCGCCGCGCGATGCCGACACACGGTCGGCGAACGATCAGGATGTGAGGAAGACATTGGTATTTAATG
>JAABLL010000371.1:0-16058 GCA_012295475.1 Phytophthora gonapodyides | reverse complement strand
AAACACTAAATACGATTTTTTGTGGTGTATCCGAAATGTCGGAATAATGTAGGGAAGTCGGAACCGTCATGATATGGGCATCTCTGCGCATTCCTTGACGCTGACTTGTTGGTGAAAGACGCAGGGAAGAGGCACGGACAGCAGAGTCCGCCCCACAACAGCTGACGGTTGACACTTTGACCGAGTGCGATTGCTAAAGCGATGCGAGGCAGGTGGACAGACAAGAACAGCCACAAGCACCATGTTGCTCGCCTCCAGCTGCTCGGGCGCCAAGTGTCGACGGAAGATCGGCGCATCCACAGTCGACGGGCATCGTGTGGCCCTGAAGAAGATCGTCGTCGACTCGTTCGGTCGCGACGAAACTGTGGGTGAGCTCTTGACGATGCATTGATGGCATGTATCGGGTGCTACACACCGCGTTCACGGGCAACAGCAACGCTACGTCGGACTGTAGTGGTTCTACCTGCTCGGTGCAGGTCACTTCCATGGCGCAGTTAGCAGTTCCGGTGCTGCTGGTGGCCGGGTCTTGCTGGGCAGTCTCGGTCTCACCGTCGACGATGCTGTCCTGGCTCGAGTCCTGCTGGATCGGATCCGTGTCGGCGTCATCGCCCACCAAGCTCGAGTCCTGCTCGAACTGGTCAGCAGTGTTGGAGCCCTGCTCAGTCGTTTGGGTGGCGTCGCCCTCGGACGAGGAAGTAGAGAACGACGTCGAGTCCAGCTCGGCGTCCTGGGTCTCACTCCCAGCGCTCTGCTGACTGTTCTCGTTCGAGCTTGCATTGCTCGAAGACCTGGAGTTGCTTCCATCCGTGGGGGCAGAGTCTTGCGAAGCGGCCTCGGTCTCGCCACCCACGCTCGACGAGCCTGACTGCTGCGAAGCCGGAGAAGAGGTGGTTGCGTCTAGGCGGACTGCTGCGAGGCCGACAAGGAGGTCATCAATGGGGCAACCGTGGCAGGAACATCCGGCGACTCGGTCGCGTTCTCCTGCTGCTGTGTTGTTCGATACGACGACATTTCCGCGACGGGAACAGCTTACAGAGGAAAGCATTGGCGACGGCCTCTTGAATCGACGTCGTGACATCGAGCCGAAAGCCAGGCAAGTTGTGTATCTGTTGCCTTCGCTAGCACCATCAGCGAACTCGTCGTCGCACCACAGCACTGGTTGAGTCCTGTACACGCTAAAGCAACACAAACGTGTCGGCAAGACGGATAAATATGCTTTTCTCGCGATGTAGATTGAATCGTCTAAGTTGTTGCTTCACTTGGTGTGCACAGACTGTTTAAGTTTCTCTAGCCAGCAGAGTTGCTGAGACTCTCACACAGCACAGTTGGCAGTCCCTGTGCTATTCGCGTTCTTGGTCGTAGTCTTCGGGCTCAAGTCGTCCTGCTCAGCAGCCACGGTTTGGGTAGTTGACGTCGAGAGGCTCTCGACTTGAACAATATTGCCATCGTCACTCGACATAGCTGACTGGTGCTCACTTGGTGAAGACGTCGTCACGGGATCTCTGGTCGCGGGGGCAATCGTTGGAGGCATGGTCAGTTCCGCCGTCTTCTCGTCATCGGAATTACCGGAGTTTGACGCCTGAAGAATCGACTCGCCTTCATTCGCAACACTCGAGTCCTGCTGCATTGACGCGTCCGAGTGCTTGGTAGCTACCGGACCAGTGGTCGTGGGGGGCTTTGTTGCTGGGAGAACGATAGGAGGCATCGTGGGCGAAGAAGTGTTTCCGTCTTCGTCTGCCGTGCTTGATGAATCTTGAGAAGCAGGAGTATTGTCGCTTCCACTAGTAGAACTCGAGCTCTGTTGGGAAGTCTGGGTATCGAGGCTACCGCTCGACTCGTGTGAGGTCAATGGGACAGACGTCACTGGTAGTTTAGTCGCCGGACGAACGGTTGGAGGCATCGTAGGTAGTTGCGTCTTCTTGTCGTCCACACCGCCAGAACTTGAAGACTGCTGGTTCTCCTCGTCCTTACTCGCTGAAGTCGAGTCATGCTGAGCAGTCTCGTTACTGCTAGATGAACCAGTCGACGACGGTGCAGTTGTCGAAGGAGCCTTTGTCACTGGAGCAACAGTCGGTGGCATCTTCGGGGTCGAAGTCGCAGTATTTGCAGAGCTTCCAGTGCTCGACTCGCGATGGGGTGCCACAGTAGCATCACTACTACTTGACGAACTCGATTGCTGCGTCGCTGAAGGTTCGTCAGTGGTGGGGGCTGTCGTTGCAGGGCTTTCAACAGGAGGAATCGTCGGCAGCTCCGTTTGGCCTCCATTACTTCCAGAACTTGACGTTTGGCTAGAGCCCAGATAGATGTCGTTGTTCCCACTTTCAGTGCTTGAGCTGTGCTGTGCTGTCAGGGCAGAGCCACTCGTACTTCCACTGGTACTTGATGAGACCGACGGCTGCTCAGCGGTTGGAGCTAGCGTGGGAGAAGCAACAGCAGCAGTCATCGTCGGCACCGGAGTCGTGTTGCCCCCACTTGCGGAGCTTGAGACCTGGTGTGAACCCCCGCTCTCTTGGCTCCCGCTGGCAGAGAACTGCTGCGAGGACTGAGTGCTCGCATCGTTGCTCGACTCTTGCTGTTCGAAGGAAGGTGCTTGCGTCTCAGGAGCGACAGTCGGTGGCATCGTTGGAGGCTCCGTCATCTCCGTGTCGCCGGCGCTGCTCTCAGAGCTCGAACCCACGTCGGACGACTGGTCGTTCGCATTGCTCGAGCCGCTCTCACTGCCTTGCGTCGAGGTAAACTGCTCCTCCGTGGGTGGAGCCGTTGTCGGTGAGGTCACGGGCGTCGGCAGCGGAGTCGACTCCATTTGGTCAGAAGGCGGACTTGTGCTAACTCCGCTTTCAGAGGCCGAGCCGTGCGAGGCAGTCTCATCCTCATCACTGCCACTGGAAGATGCTGCAGATGGCTCGGTTGGATTGGCCGTTGTCGTAGGTTGGGTCGTCACAGGAGCTTCGGTGGAAGGCGCCGGTGTCTCCCCGTCGTCAAAACTTCCAGAGTTTGACGCATGGTGAGAAGCGTCTCCACTCGCAGTCTGAGCAGCGCCGCTGCTGCTCGACGAGTATGAGTGCTGCGCAGTTTCAGGGACGGGTGTGAACGGAGCAGGCGTCGACTCGGCCGATCCGCTTCCACTTGTCGAGTTCCCCAAGCTAGCGCTGCTGGCGGCATCGCCTTGATAGCTGTCGTTGGCGCCGCTCAACGCCAACGTAGCTGCCGCGACGAGCAGCATGAACTGCGTGTACGACTTCATGCTCTGACTTCCAGACGGAAAATGCTGAATGGACAACAGACAAGTGAGCCCCTTATCTCGCTGCCGAAGTGTGGACGCCCTGTTGCGTGCCCCCGCGCTTTGCTGCAGTGGCACCTTTACGGCTGTGGACGACTTCAGTGAACTTCGTGCTCTATGGCCTCGGTTGCATGTAGTTTGTTACAGACAGCATTGCAGCGGATAGCGCGAAAGCGAGTCAGGCTCCTTTCAGACGCCAAATTAGTGGAACGCCTCATTCGTGGCAGGCTCGGTTGATAACTGTTGCCCGCTACAAGTGCTCGTTCGATTCGACGCTGTGGTAATAATCATGTTGGTAACATTGCGTCGACTGTGGGCTGGAAAACCACAACGATCGTGAACGCCATGTCGAGTGCTAGTGTTGGTTAGGTGGAAATACACGGCTTCATGTATTGCAGGTGTTGGCGTGAGTGGACACCACAGCAGACTTGACAACACTTTTCGCTGTACTTCTCACCCCAGCCCTCACATTTCGTTCTCATTGACAAGGATCACCATTACAGACAATGTCACCAATTCTGTCCATTGGTTCATCTCAGCTCACACAACTCACTCCGCTCTATTGAACGCTAAACGAAGCAATGAAACAGGCACCGCAGACAGTCTTCAATTGGGCTGATTCGATGCCACGACAGCAGGACTGGAGCGCCTCAACTAAACCTTGCTCTGGCATCGTGGGTCTTATTGAGAACCAAGCAACTAAAAAATAGTTATTTCAATAAAATACATAACGGACGGAAAAGCTCTGTTTTGCATCCCATGCTCTTCTCCAAATAGCTATCCGATAGCCCTCGCTAGCGAAACGAACCTCCTTGCATTGGGCCCAAAGCACCTTTGGCACCATTTCGCACCACGAGCCCTTCTATTTTATCATACTCCTCCATCCGCAGCATCAGAGCAAAGCCCTTTTCAAGCCAGCTCGCTCAACGTCACCATGACGTTGTTATCCGACCTGATCGTCCCCGAAGCAGGTCTTGTCGGGGAAGTGCTCGCCTCAGTGCAACAGCTTTGCAAGGGTATGAAGGAGGCCCAACCAGTTTGCCAACGACTTCTGGACGGTTTGTTCAAGATCTTCAAGAGGATTCAGAGACTGGAGAACAAGGGAAGAGTTGTGCCAAAAGACCAATACGTGGACCTTTTGGCTAGGAACCTACGTTTCCTGAAGAGAAATCACATCAAGGAGCTTGTACTCCGCATTGTTGGATATCACGAGATGATGACCGAGCTGCTCAGACTGAAAGAACTTGTCTGCACGCTGTGTGACGAACTGAAGATCGACTTGCTCGACTGGAAAGCAGAGTGGGAGGAGGATTGCCAGGATCAGCGAGAAATGCTGAAAGCAACGGTGAGAGACAACGCGTTTGTCAGTGGCGAGCTGCAGGACCCGCGAGCTCATGTGGAAGCTCTGTTCATGCTCAAGTTTGAAGTGCAGAAGCGCTCAGGGAGGCACTCGGAAGAAGCCATGCGACTCCTGAAATCTATGATCGCGACGGTGATTCAAGTTTCCAAAGCCCCGGAGCAAAGCCTCCCGCTGTGGTTCCTGCCTTCGTACGAAGTGCAGTTTGAAGCTGAGCCATTCGCACGGGGCTCCTTCTGCACAGTGCACCACGGTATTTGGGGACCTGGAACACCGGTGGTCGTCAAGTGCTTTCTTGTGGAAGACGACGTCATTGGCGAGCGAGCACAAGCGAAGATGGAGCAGGAGATAGACATTTGGCACCAGCTGAGCCATCCGAATGTCCTTCCGATGTTTGGCGCCTCTCACGTTAGCACAGTTCCGTTCATTGTTTGCGAGGATGCCACGAGCGGAGATCTTGGCTCGTTCAGCAGGCAATCGGAGACACATGTGGCGCTTGTTGTATCAAGCTGGGCTCGGGCTGGACTACATCCACAAGGCGGGTGTGGTGCACGGTAATCTCAAACTGAGCAACGTCCTCGTTGGCACGGACGGGCGAGCCAAATTGTCCGACTTCGGTCTGAGCGCGATGCAAACACTCTCTACTTCTCTGTCCAAGACTCTCTCGAGTGCTTCAACCAAGGGAGATCTGCGGTGGCGCGCTCCTGAATGTCTGACAAGACCACCGACCTTCGCGTCCGACATTTATTCCTTTGCAATGTGCATGGTCGAGGCTGTTATCGGGGAACCTCCCTTTGGAAACGTAAGCGACGACGACGTCTGCGGAAGGCTCAGAAGAGGGGAGATGGCCGACCAACCTGATGAAATGCCCGATGACGGGTGGCAGTTGGTTGTCGCTATGACGAATGAGAATCCAACCAAGCGCTTGACTCTGCCGGAGGTTGTTGAAAAGCTAGGAGTGCTTGCCCATCCTGCGACGATAGCTGCCTCAGTCTTCCCTCCGACACCAGCGGTTGAGTTGGGAACCCAAGCACAGTCGCACCAAGATGCAGCTCCATGGAAGGCACTGGCTGTGACTCCTTATCTGACAGCGTCTTCAACTATCCCAGAACTCATCGCCGCCATTCGTGACGAAAAGGCAGCGGTGAAGGCTGTGCTGCTGCTTTCCCGCGCTTGCTTACTGGATGAGAAAGGCCTTTCAGTACTGACCGTGCTGGTGAAAAGTGAAGGTGCCACATACTTTGACAAGTTGTGCGCGCTCACGAGCTTGAACTTGGCTACTATGTTTGATTCGAAGGTTTCTAGAGACGAATTGGAAAGAGTCTGGTCGTGCGTCGGAGATAGTACGTCGGCTGAGCGCAATGCCGTTGTGAAGGCGCTTCGAAACGGAGACGGTGCGGACTTTGGGCCGGCGTTAGTTTCTTGTGTGGGAATGACAATGGTTGGTGACACACATGCGCTACGGCTCGCTGGGGTCGTTGATACTCTCGCCACGCATCTCAAACGTGGTGACAAACCACTTATCTTTTTGATAGCCCTGGCGTTGGGAAGTCTGGCTAACAATGAGGAAAATCGAGTAGCTATCGCCCGGGAAGTCGTCATCGCTCCACTGATTCAGCTTCTTCAACGAAGAACAATTGTACAAGTGGTGGCGGTGTGTCATGCGCTGGTTGCGTTGTCCTTTGAGAACGAGGAAAACACGGCAGCTATGATGGATGGAGGGGAGTTTATCGCACAACTAGAACAGCTTCTTGCATTGGAATCCACCCATCTGAAGAAAGCTGCAGCTTGTGAATTGGAGAAGCTCGCATGCAGCGATACAAACAGCAATGCCGTTGCGTGATGGAGCTTCTGGTGGAACTTCGACGATTTCGTCCAAACAGAAAACTTTTGTTTGCAACCTGCCAATCTAATGTAGTCACAGAAAGCAAACGGTCTGTGCCATAATTATACCCACTGGCCTTCCTTCTCTTCACGTATTCAGTAGTACGGTATCCTACTCCGAGTAGCACTTCTCGTGCTCTCAGCAAATCGCTGGTTCAGAAATGCTCGTTTTCGGGTGCGACCAGTTCAGTGTAGCCATCAGATCAGTAAGGATCATTCAATAGACCCTCCTTACTTTGATCCATACAATTTTCTCTTTTCACCTTCATAATATAACACATCACACGCAAAGAAAACACATCAATTACCACATTTATCATAACTACGCAGGATTGAACTGCGTATCACTCTGATGCCCACTAGTGGCCAGCGCAAGAAGCGGACGCCCTCGCTGGCCTCGCTCTAGCGTCCGACACTCGCTACCAGCCCCCACCTCTTCATGCCCAGCTCCTCGTCAACGTCTGGCTCCTCCTTCGCCGCCGTAGCTGGCGTCAGCAGCTCCGTGACGGCCACCGAGTGCGCTTGGGAGCAGGTCACGGACGGCGACACGTGCTACGTGGAGCCTCGCTCCTGCTACGACTGCCTCAACGCGCCGCTCAGTAGCGGAGAAGTATGATCACCGATGTTGCTACTATATAGGCTGCGTTGTTCTAACCTGAAGGTGTTGTATCCCTAGGAGTGCGTCCTTAATCCCTACGGACTGTGCGAGGACATCTCGGCCTATGACTACACTGAAGACTACCGTCGAGCCCAGTCCGCCTTCACGTACCCGATCCACTACAATTATTTCCCAGAGGTCAACACGACCTACTGCGAGGCCAACGACTCGGTCTGCACCTCCTGCCAACAAAGCACTTTCACGGTCGGGAACAACAACCCGTCGGTCTACTGCACAGGAACGGAGGACTGTGTGTGTATCGCCATTTGTGAGTCCGAGTCGTGGTGGAACGACACGCTGGCGAGACTTGCATCTTTGCTGAAAGAGAATAATGAGACGACGACGTGTCCGCTGGCGGCCAAATCATCGTCTACATCGGAATCGGCGGATGCCTCAGCTTCCAGCAGCCTCACAGCACCCGCTACAAAAGACGCCTACGCAGCCGATGACGAGTGCATGTGGTACCAGAACTCGACGTTGTGCGAGACCCCGCGGACCTGCTACGATTGCTTGAACTCGGCGCTCTACAGTGGACAGAAGTGCACCATCACGCCAGGAGGCTACTGCACTACGATAGATCAATACGACTACTCGCTGGACTATCGGAGAGTGTACTCGGACAGCGCAGCGCACTACTTCCCGTCGACGAACACAACGTACTGTGAGTACGACGACGCCACGTGCGCGAAATGCCGCGCTGACAATTTTGTGGAGGCTTACGCTGGCAAGACAGACCTGTCGGCGTATTGCGTCGGAGAGAACGACTGCGTCTGTGTGGCTTTTTGTGAATCGCCCAACTGGGAATCGATCGTCGTGAGCGAAGCCTGCGAAGCGACTCCGACAACTGGAAGCAGCAGCGGCTCCAGTATCCCACCGATTGGAATCGCCGCTATCATAATGGTCGGCATTGTGCTGGCTTTGTCGGCGATTTTGCAGCTTTTCAACATGTTCCGCGCTCGCCGTACGTATTCTCTGTTGTTGCCTTGTGGGGATCAGAGCTGACAGGTTTTCCTCGTTTAACTGCAGGAAGGGAAGCTCGTTGGCACAATATGCTGGCGCAAAGCATTTCCACGCGTCGACAGCCCACCACAGGACTTGCCCTGGAACTCTCTACGTGGAAAGAGATGCGCAATGACATTATTGCCGACGAGCGCATCGCAGACACCAAAGAGAGTCTGGGCCGTCGTCTTGCGGATGCCCAGGACGATATCCCCATGGTCACCGTGGAGGAAGGCGACAGCTACCGTCCCATGTCTCCAAGCGTGCCAGTACTTCCTGCCCCACCTCCGTCGCCAGCGCGAAACCTTATCAGAGTCAGTACTCACAGGACATCAATATAGCAGGACGACAAAAGGCAAACTAACTTGTGAAGGGCCAAGTACTGACCCAAATGCAGTCAGCAACTCGATGAACGAGGAGTGAAAGAAACAATTGGTATGGGTCATTCTTGCCCTCCGTGCACAAGTGCAAGTCTCTCCATGACATCCATCTTTTATCAGAAATTTACCATTTGGAAATTCTCGTCCCTTTCTCACTCGAGAATTCTCCCAACCGAAGCACAAGGAAAAACATGGACGACGTGGACGTCCAGCTCTTCTGCGTTGTCGTTGGCGACGGGCAGCCGTTCCATGTGGATGTCAACCCGCGGAAAATGAAGGTCTCGAACTTGAAGGACGCGATCAAGGCCAAGAACGAGGACATCACTGTTCCTGACCGGAAGATAAGACTTTTCTTGGCCAAGAGGGGCGAGTGGCTCGACACGGCTGGCGCTGCAGCTGTGAGGCTCAACGACTATGGTGAACTAACGCAAGAATTCGAGGAGATGGACCCCGCACTGTGTCTTGAGAACGACAAGTACTTTGGGAAGGGGTTTCAACCGGGTGAAGGCCAAGTTCACGTACTGGTGGTTGTTCCGATCGAACATGCTGCGAAGCGACAGAGAGTTGAGCTCGGCTTATCGGGCAGAGAAGACGTCGGTGCGATTCTTGCGTTGGCGGATGCACTGGAGAGACCGATCAGCCTGCAGAAAGGGACGTTGTTGACTGTTCCTAGGACAGTTTTCGGCACGGAATTCCCAAACGGCTTGTACATCCGTCAGGAATATTGGGAAGTATATGGTGTTATCCGGAATGCATTGGCGTCCTCTCAAGCCATCAGCAGAGTCCTCGTGCTCGGCAGTCCGGGAATTGGCAAGTCGGGTTTTGGTGTTTTTTTGCTGCTTCTGTTCATGACGGAGAAGAGGGATGTTGCCTTTCACCCTCTTGATCAATCATGGACTTACTACTTCAGTAGGAACTCCTGTGGTTACGAGGTTTCTGCCTTTCCACGTGCTGGGAAAGCATACGAGGGCTTGTTTGATGGCGGCGAACGCGATGGCGCATCTAGTGCTCCTCACTTTCGCCACGTGTATCGGTTCGCTAGCCCTCACACGGAAAATATCAACGAGTTTGTCAAGGAAGGCTGCTTCCAGGTGATCATGAACCCATGGGCCAAAGCGGAGTGTCAGAGCCTCGCCGAATTAAATCACATCGGAGACCAAGACCAGTGGTACCAGAAATTCATTCTCGTTGGCGGCGTACCAAGACTCGTGTTTTCGACAAGCACAGGGGACACGTTCGAGGACTTGGTCCTGCGTGTGGAGGCTGCAGTCCCACACAGTGTCGACGAGTTGAAGGACGAGATTCTGCTTTTCCAGCAAAGAAGAATTAACGACCAGACAAAGCACATCGTCTATCACATGTATCGCGATGAGCGCTGGCCCGGTTTTTCGTACCTGGTGTATGCGTCGGTGGCAGTGGAGACTCTCTTCAGCGCTCGTTTGAATATTCGGGCAGCCGATGAGATCCACAAGTTGTTGCAGATCCCAGCGCAATTTTTTCAGTCGTGGCGAGAAAGAGAAATGGACAAGTTTCTGCTGCAAGATCTGGCTACCAGCAAGTTTCGAATGAGGTCGCTGGAAGGACGCAGTGTCGGGAATGTCAAGCATTTTGGGCCCCTCAATGTGGTGACCGAACTTGCTCAAGACTCATCTGAGATCAAGGACAAATTGGCGCTTCATATCCCCCTTTCGAAGACCTTTCCAGCGATCGACGGTGTGCTTGTTGTACCAATGGCTCGTCATGTCATCTACGTGCAGTCCACGGTGAGTAAAGCTCATCCCATCAAGTACCAGCGTTTGAAAGATGTCTACGAAGATTTGCTGGGGCGCGAAGGGGAATTCCGAGACTATACTCACGTCCTTCTCTTCCTCGTCTCGAACGACATGTACGACGAGTTTACTGTGCAACCGTACCAGAATGAAGACGGGGGGAATCGACAAACCAGACCTGACATCAAGGTGAAGCAATGTGTTGGAAAGATCGTTGGGTGATCGCGCGTGGGCTCGGTCAGCGATGGATTTCAGTGCGTAGTGGAAGTTTCTTCTTCGTCTGCGCGGCGTGGTGTTCTCGGAGCTTCTGGACGTGTTATTCGAAGTTGAGCAGCTTATTTGGAGTGCGTGCCTTTTCCCTTGTGTTGGTTGGTTCCTGGTTTCTTTGGGTAATTATTTTCGTGTCAAAGGATGACTGTGAATGGCATTGTGTTGAAGTGCACAACTAAGGGGGCGCTGAAATAGCTTCAACACGAAGTCAATTGCTTCGAGGTTGATGTTGGGTCGATGCAACATTGTGATCTAACTCTTCTTTCCTCTGGTATGCACTGCTTTCCTTGGGATTTTCAGTGGCGTAACAGTAACTGAACGTCAGTGCAAGCAACTTTGGCATCAGGGAAATTGCTTACCCGGGCCCATGGGTCCCGGGGGGGTTTGACGTAGTTCGAAGAACGTTGAGTCAGACTCACTTTTTGGTAATAATAATTATAATTATTTGCGCAAATAAATATCACTCAAAAACATTTTAGAAACAATTAATTGTGCTAAATCATATAACGCGTACACAATTTATTGTTCAACAGGACCTTTGCTGCTGCACAAGTTAGTGAGCTAGTTAGTGAGCTGTAGGATCCAGCGTCGGCGTGGTGCAGTGGGCAACGGAACGGATAGCTGTGCAGCGAGCAGCGAGCAGACGGTGGCTGGGTGCCGCAGGCAGGCTGGACGAGGGTTTTCCCGGTCGCAAGCCAACAACCATGGCAGCGTGCGCCATCAGCCGCCATGAGACGTCGGGACGCTCTTTGCCGTGTGCATCACGCTTCTACCAGCACCACACTCTCGGCCCACCCTCCAGGAGCAGCTTATCGCAGAAGCACACCATCTTACTCAGTTCCTTCGGGTGGCGGCCACGGGGGTAGCGATCTCCTCGCTCGACATGTTCGTAAGCGTGAGCCGAACCGACTCCATCGTCACGGCATGGGGCGATCGCGACACACACTTGCTCTGGATGTACTCATCAGCGTGTTGAGCTGCACGCCGCGATGCAGCACGCCCAGCACCTTCAGGAACCGCGTCGACGAAGACGTTTTTCGCAAACGCATGGTACGCTAATGGTGATGGAAAGCGATTTGGTGTGTTTGATTGAAATTAAGTTATTGAGAGGTCTTGCTCACTATTCTTTCGACCTACAGGGACAATGCAGGCAGCCCACGCAACGAGACAACGGGCTATTGCTTCGTTGGCTCTGGTCGAAGCGGAGGAAGCGCTCCAGCAGCTGGTGCGGGCTCATCGCCCTGGGAGCCCAACGGTGGACGACGCTGTGACGGAACTGGCAAACCGGCGCAACGAGTACGGCCAAACTTGTGAGGCTAGCATCCGTGCTGACACCTCCTGCCATGAACAGCTCGGTAAGGAAATCTTGAGGGACCGACGCCTGCGCTGGGCGGATCATGACGAACGTGTCCAAGCTGCACGACACCCCATCAGTGCCGCCCTGCAGCAAGAAGAATATGCGTCAGGCGCGAGTGGTGCCGACGGTGATCGAGCAGCTGAACAATGGTTTACCAATGAAGAGGGGTCAAGCGCAAGTAGCGCCGACGATCAGGCTCAAACCCAAGGTTCCCAACGTGAGGAGGAGAAGGCGGCTGGTGATCAAGGAACTCAGTAAGGGATCGCCGGTGAAGATTCGTCAAGCGCGAGGAGGAGGGCAGTGCGACTGCAGAAGTACGTGTAAGGGTCGCAGCTATGCGGGCGGCGTGATAGTGGTGAGGCATAGTTTTCGAGCAGGACGAAAAAGGTTGTTGGAAATACAACACTTTCGGTATGAATTCGTCATTGTAGCATTCCCACGGAGCCACGCCGCATTTCCGGTCTAATTCGAAGTAGCTGTAGTTATATGTACGATATACGGTATAGAAAACATTGAATGCTTGCCAAAACCAGCTTTTCATTAAATTCATGTTCCTCCTCTTTGCGTTCTTCTTGTCTGGTGGCTTGTACGGCTGACGCTATTGTCTTATCCGCCCTCCTTACGTGCTGTACCCCGATTCACTAGGCGTGTACACCGAAGTTTCCTGTTCTTGGCTGGATTCCGATTGACTTGCCCCCCCCTTCATCGCCACTACCGTCTTCATGCGCGTTGGAGCCACCACCGGTGCCTTCGTCGTCGGTCTCCTTAGATGACGCGTCGGCACTTTCATCATCGGCAGCACCATTGTCTTCGTTATCTGCTTCATCGGAGCCTCTGCCTTGTCCGCTGCTTTCCCCACCGCTATCCTCGGCGTTCCCAGCAGTGTCTTCACGCTCATGCTCGTCTGTAGTATCGCCTCTACGAGCCACTGGTGGGGCCGCTACTCGGGCGTACATTTCTCTCACATCCACTCCCGCGGCCACTGCGCGGGCGGACATTACCCACGGATCCAATTGATTCATGGTGCTCACTCCTGTGCCCTGGTCTGCATGACCAACCGTGTCGTGCTGGATGAAAGCTCCACTACATCCCGGCCGACCGAGGTTGGGCCGCTTCGCCGCCCCTGGAGCACTGCTACTATCTGATCTGGGTCGAGTTCGCGGCACCACAGGTGTCGTCTTCTCTTCGTCGTCCCCGCCTACCAAATCCTCGGCGCCACCATCGTCTTCGTCACGCTTTCCCTCGGCGTTTTCTTCACTGCCGTTCTCGCCGCTATCCTCACCTTCTCTAGCTTGCCGCTCATCAGTCTTCTGATCCGATCGGTTCATGGTATTGCTTGTGAGTCAAAACCGTGAGTGCAAACACTGGAGATTGAGCCTCACAAAGGGTTGGTACTGACCACTGCTACTGTGAGCTTCTCTAAAACACGCTCTTAATTGCGTTGGAGCTTCCTGGGAACTTTCCTTCTCTTGCTCTTCCTTAAATTGAGTGGACATACACGAAATAATCTAGCATTTGAAACTGTGCAGCAAAAGCTCGCATTGCTGTATATTTGCCTGGTATCAATGGGTAAAGCCCTTTGGATCGTCACGCGTGCCCACTCAGTCCTGGTTAGCAGCAGAAATAAGCTATCCAGTAGAGGCGTTACTACTTCACGGACCGATCCTGGTGCTGGAAATGCTGTTGTCCGACATTGCGTTGCTGCCCTCCGTGGGTGTTGATGTAGCTAGCCCTGCTGCTGTCAAACGTGGCGCTGCTGCAGCTCGGCGTGTTGATGCCCTACGTGGTGTTACTCCCGCAGTAATATCCCTGCTCTACCGGTAGATGGTGTTGTTGTCCGAGATGGTTAGTGCCCGAGCTGCTATCCGAGATGGCCTTATGATGCTGAGCTGCTGGTTCCACAGGTGAAGATTTCGCTGCCGAGCTGCTTTGACCAATGTGGGTTTGCTGGTGACAAACAGATGAAGCACAAGGTGACCTTCCTATAGCCGAGCCGCAGCAGTTCAAGGTGGCATTGTAATTGCTGAATTCGGCGCTGCCACGCCACGTTCTGTTGCTGCAACTTGCACGCCATGATCTACTTAACGAAGTGTACTTCGCTTGCTGAACGAGAATCGGCTGTGTCGCTGCACATCTTCGCGTGCGATTCCAAAACAAAATCATTGAACATGCATTTGCCTTTGGATTCAATTCTTGGTGCCTTACATACCAACGAATGCCAAATCCGAGATTTTGGCGATAGCTTCCAGATCGATACTTCCCTGGAAACAGTGATGTGGCTGCACGAGGCCATCGCTACTATATTTGCCACAGGAATATTCAACAATGTCATATATTTTATTTCTCAGTAACATTCGCATCTATTCAATTCTGAAAGCCATAAAATGTTCGACCCTGGCGCTTCAGCGCGTAGACGACGTCCATCGTGGAAACAGTTTTTCGGTTGGCGTGCTCGGTGTAGACGATTGCGTCACGTACGAGGTTGCTCACAAAAACCCGAAGCACGGCTCGGGTCTCCACGTAGATGAGTGCAGACATCCGCATTACTCCTGCGCGCCGAGCAAGACGACGGATAGCTGCTCGCGAAATGCCTTGGATATGGTCGCTCAAGATGAACGGGCAACGCTTGGATCCGCCTCCGCGCTTGGAGCTAGCACCTTTTCCTCGCCCTGGCATGATTCGCGTAGCAATAGGGCGTGTACGCGTGCTGTGGCTTTTTTGATAATGATTCCAACGCGTCGTCTAAGCGAAGCCTTCACTGCTCAGCGTTGTACCCTTATTAAAACGACCAGCCATTCTGGCTTCAAGGCGGATGGTCTGTTTATAAAACTTCGTGACACTTCATGTTGAATGCTCAAACGATGTGTACGTTCCAAAGCAATGCAGCTTTCACTATATATTTGATCGATTGAATGGACTACTCTCGACTTGAGGTAAGATCCAATTCAATGATCACTGCCGTTAACGCTAACACTATCTGTGAAGGTGTTGCTATTTAGGCACTCTACACGCTTCGCTAAGGGACTTGATGCACGCCAAAATTTCCTGGTATCGACGGTCAGCTGCGCAAGCCTCTCGATCGTGCTGCTGCTTTAACTCGTTCCATTGCAGCAGTTGCTGTTCATCGCGGCGCTGAAACCAGAGGAAGAGTTGTATCACGTCGTACTGGATGTCTTTGTCCGTCGGGGCATTCACAGCTCTTGCCGCACGTTGCGTGTCGCGTCCATCGCGCAGTATCGCCGTAGGATTCCTTTCACAGCTTGGATGTCGCGATTCCACTCGCCTTGGCGCCGGCAATGCTGTATAAATCCTTCTGCAATTACCAGCGCCAGAGTCAGGATCCGCACGTTGCAGTGGAGAGACGTGACCAGAAGCAGATTGAGTGGAAGCAGCTCCATCTTCTTCTGCAAGTCCAGTGGATGTTTGGGCCAGAAGCTCGGTAACTGTTGTTGCTGAGAGAGCACCAACAGTCGTATCACCACTCTCTTGTTCGTGCGTAGGTCTGGAATGCACACGGTTGGCAATCTTGCGGCTCAGATCCAACGTTTGTTCCTCCATCAGACTCACATTTCCACCCTCATGGCGCTTTGCAGCAGATTGCAAGCCTGCAAACTTGCGCCTTAAACTTGTGGCATTGCGCTCCTTCCAACCCTTGGCTTTGCCGGAGTTGTAGTGCTTCTCGATCGCTTTCCAATCTGTCTTCTCGCGCGGCAAGTGCTCTGCAATGGTCGCCAAAAGATGTTGCTGTTCCTTGAAGGTGTAGTTGCGTGAACCTTGGGTCTTGGGCATCTGCAGGAAAAAAATGGTTAAGGTTATGACATTTTACCTTGTACATTTGGCGAATGGTATCCTCTTACCTTGGTGGTTGTTGCTGCTACACGGAAACTTCGGAAATGACAGCAAAAACCATGGCTCGTGAAAACGAGAGGATTCCTTCCATAGTTTTGCTTTGCTCATCTCCATTCGTTTTGGGTGCGACCCCACTGGCAAAACCAGCGTTGGATTCGGTGTATTAACAGTGATAGCTCAAAATGTACTGGATGGCATTGCAAGCAAAGCGATAAGAAGCAATATGTATTGAAGTTCTCGGTTAGCTTCCAATAA
>JAABLL010000370.1:0-16082 GCA_012295475.1 Phytophthora gonapodyides | reverse complement strand
TGTTGCAGCAGCGCAGAGCCTCGTGCATGTGGACCACACACAACAGGAGGTTAACGAAACGTTTTTGGAGGTTTAGAGAAACCTGCCAAGCGGCGGGGAAGTTAAGTAGGTTTTTCGCTAAACTTTGACAGCTCTAGCCCACAGCCAATGCCGTTTTATCGAGTTTGTCGATTGGTGCACCGGTGGCAGCGTCGGGTTCAGCTCGGAGAGAGCAGAGGAACGCGAGGAATTTGCGCTTGTCGCATCACGTTTGCAAGCGCAGACAGTTCCGTCCTGAGTGCGTTCTCCATCAAGACGGGCGGAACGTTTTCTCCTCCAGAAGTGATGATGATCTCCTTGATCCGACCGGTGATCGACAGGAATCCGTCCTTGTCGATTTCTCCAACATCACCCGAGTACAGCCAGCCATCGTCATCGAGAGAGGCCTTAGTGGCCACTTCATCCTTCAGGTAGCCCATGAGAATGTGGCGTCCGGTATACTGAATCTCGCCCGTGTCCGGGTCGATTATCGTGCGAGTTCCTTCCATTTCGGGCCCGACGGTGCCAGTTTTACACTTTTCTGGCGTATTGATGGAGTGAGGTCCCGTACACTCCGAAGAGTTCGTACAGCGGGATGTTGAGCGTGCTAAGGTAACGAATGACGTCGGGATAAATGGGAGCTGCGCCAGTCAGGAAGGTGCTGCACTCGTCCAGACCGAGGGCGCTTCGAACTTTGCCCAAGAGCAGGTCAGAAACTCAAGTTTGTAGCCGGAGTCGCTCCATATTGCGATTGCTCCGCGTTGTCAGCGCCTTTAACCATAGCCCACGCCTTCGGGCGCACCCCCAAGCTTCTCCTTGAGAGACTCCATCATCTTCTCCCAAACACGAGGCACTCCAAAGAAGAAGTTCGGGCGGACTTCTTGAAGCGTACCCAGCAATCCACCGCGGAGAGCGTCAGGACCCGCAAAGTACACTTCGGATCCAATAGCCAACGGCAGCTTCAAGATGTTCGTTGTAAAGCAACATCCTGCTGGCCTATACGGCAGCAATCAAAACATCGTTGCCTTCGGGTGTTTGTTTGCCTTCGGGTTCAGTACTCGCGAGAAATACCAACAAACGACCTTGAAAATGGAACACAACTTTTTTTGAAATCGCTCCATGAGTAGCAGCAACAAGGAGAGGATTCCTGGCTAACACTTTCCAGTCGTCGCCAGCACATCTCGTGTTGCTGTGCCGTCATGGACGCAATCAAGCATTTGCCGCATGGAGACGTTGTACAAACACTGCTCCTACGTTTGCGAGCTGTCGTGAAGGATACTATTCCCCCACTTCTTGTTTTATGAACGGCGTGAACTTACGAAGGACACTGCCTCTTGCGTAGGTCTCGATGGGAACTTGAAGATTGAAACTTGATTAAGCTTACAACCCACGAACTCCAGATCTACCTTTGGGCTTTGTCGTCGGTGGGGATGTCGTAGAAGAAGTCGGCGGTGCGGTTGTTGGCGCTGTGGTCGTCTTGCCCCTTCCTTTGGTTGTCGGTGTAGGGGCCGTTGTGGGCGTCACAGTTGGGCTGAGAGATCTCGGGTAGTCCGGGTCAGTGCTCTTGGCCAGGCGATCGTACGTAAAGAACCCGAAGTGCTTCTCCAAATCCACGCCCATGGAGTTATCATCCGGACGCCGATCAAAGAACGAAAACCAAAACTTGAGCGGAGCCGATGCAACAGTTTGGGGCACCCAGTTTGCCACAGCGTGGTAGAAGTTGACCGATTCCGCCAGGGAAGGCGTCACGCCAGAGACCGATGAAGTGGCCCCCGCTGTAGGGAACCCCGTCTCGGAGAGAACCATCTTGCTCGAGGGGAACTTCTGTGCCATGGCGTTCCAGGCTCCGTCTAGAATTGCAGTGGGCAAGCTGGGGTTGTACGCGGGGTCGAAGAACGGGTAGATCGTCACGCCCAGGATATCAAGACCAGCCTCCAACGCGGCGGTCTCCGTGGCGTACGCAGAGTCCAAGTACTCGGTGATTCGCTGCACCGTTCCGAACTTGACGGTCGCTGCGAGTGTGACACCCAAGCGCGTCTTGATGGTAGACACGATATTGAGGATGTCGGCCGCCTTCACGCCGTTCATCAGGTTCTCGTTGCCCACGAGGATTGCAGCCACCGTTCCCGGGTAGTTCTGCACGGCGGCGACGGCGTTGTCGATCTCAGCGGATTGCCACGACTCGCTCGTCATGAACACGCCCAGGTGGAGCTTCACGTTGTTCTTGGCAGCGTACTGGGCAACGGGGACGCCGTAGTATTGCGAATAGTAAGTGCGTGCGTGCGTGAAGTACTGCGAAATCATCGCAAGGTCCGTGTCGATTGATGCTGCAAGCTTGGCGGCGTCCAGCACCTCGCTCCCGAGCGGGTAGTCCAGGGAATGCATCGGACTGTATGTCGTCGCCATGTTGTTGTACTCGGCAGCCGTCTGAAGGAAGCTCGTGGTCATCGTTGCTGCTCCAACCGCGAGAGCTTTCAGCAGACGCATCAGCCGTTGGTTTAGGCTAGACAGCGAATGTTGAAGTGTGAGCTCGATGAGGTGTACTTGTCGTGCGTGGCATCGAGCAACGACGGAGGAAAGGCCAGCCTGCAAACGTTACAGCTCGTACTATTGACAAGATTTCTGGACGCGTGCACGTGCCCAGTTTCAGCATGGAGTACATGCGAACACCAAAGTCAAGTGAAGCGGTTCAGATGCAGATTCGAGGGACTATCGCAACGTCGTCTTTCGCAGCACGCACCGTCCTCGATTTCCCTAAGCAATGCAAAGCTTTGCTTCGTCCCTTAGCACCGGATCCCATGTACGGGTAAATACCTTCAAGCCCGGAAGAACGACTCACATTTACAGCGGATTCTCTACACGGCTGTGCTGGGGTGCGCGATCGTGGCCTTGAACATTTCAACCAGCTTCTGACCGACCTGCTTGACTTCCTCTGCGTCGCGGCCTTCCACAGTTAGGCGCGTGTTGAAACTCGTATCGCGTGTGCCAGTCTTTTCCTCGGAGAGGTTCACGTAGCTGCCGAGCGCAACGTTTGGGTGCTCCTTCTGCAACGCCTTGTACGGCGCCGCAATCGTACTTTCGTATTCCAGAGTGCTCACCTGCACCACACAAGCCACACTGTCAGTTCCTGTCTGCATCGCAACGTTTGGATGCAAATACAGCAGAGTCAAACGCACGATGACGCGGTGGATGGGCACGCCGACAAAGTGCTCCTCGTTGCACGTGAGCATATCCTTGACCATGGACGGAATGCCTGGCAAGATGTACACGTTGTGCAGCACCACGATGGGCGTCCAACCGGACGAAGGCAGCAACTTGCTCCCAACCGGCAGAATCGCCATCCGCTTGACACCGTCATTGAACGGGACGTTCGGATACTTCTCCTTGCCAAACTTGATCATGGCCTCGAGCGTCGGCTCATGCAGCTCGACGCCCACGCCGAACGCTTTCGCCTAGTAATGACAACATTTGGACATCGTGAGCTCGGAGCCTTTGATGCAACTTCCACGTAAGCCAAGACACGTACGATACTCTCGTAGGTGATGTCGTCGTGCGTGGGGCCAATGCCTCCCGTCGTGAACACGTAGCCGCTTGGACCCACGAACTCCGACAGCTCCTTGACCGTCTTGATGATGGCGTCTTCTTCGTCGGGGATCACCGCGACGCGCTTGAGGTCGATGCCACGACGGAACATGAGCTTGGCGATGAAGTGCGAGTTGGTGTCGAGTGTCTGCAGAGAGGAACGTCAGTGAAGCGGACAAGGGGGGGGGGGACGGCAACGATGGCTGGATCGCACCTTTCCCGTGAGGACTTCATTGGCGATAACGCAGATAGCGGCGCGCGGGGCGGACACAGGGGCGGTGGAGGTCATAGTGCGGGGGGAACGCGAGAAGAAGATTGGAGAATGCAGCATGGATTGACATGCAAAAGTGTCAACGCAATCTGGCTCTTCTACGGCCAATTGTCGGCGAGGGTGCTCGTGAGCAACAAGCTGGAGATGAAAATGGAAGTGCCGACAGACTCCAAGCAACCGTGTACAGCAATCCCCGCACTGCAACCTAAGCGTTTTGAGCTACGATACATGTATTGCCTTGCAGTTCCGAGCCACGAACCAGCATGCTCTGTTCCAGCCAGGGCAACTTCAAGAGAGTGCATACAAACACCAAGTTGTATAATTCCCGTAAATAAACACCATAAACAAAGAGGGCACGTCGCTTTTCGCAGACCAAGCAGCTTCACTTCCCTTTGAGCTGCGCATGAGGCATTTGCGTCGCTGTATTCCTCGATCCGTTCGCCATCCAGCCTCCCTCTCCCCCCGCACTATGACCTCCACCGCCCCTGTGTCCGCCCCGCGCGCCGCTATCTGCGTTATCGCCAATGAAGTCCTCACGGGAAAGGTGCGATCCAGCCATCGTTGCCGTCCCCCCCCCCCTTGTCCGCTTCACTGACGTTCCTCTCTGCAGACACTCGACACCAACTCGCACTTCATCGCCAAGCTCATGTTCCGTCGTGGCATCGACCTCAAGCGCGTCGCGGTGATCCCCGACGAAGAAGACGCCATCATCAAGACGGTCAAGGAGCTGTCGGAGTTCGTGGGTCCAAGCGGCTACGTGTTCACGACGGGAGGGATTGGCCCCACACACGACGACATCACCTACGAGAGTATCGTACGTGCCTTGGCTTACGTGGAAGTTGCGTCAAAGGCTCCAAGCTCACGATGTCCAAATGTTGTAATTACTAGGCGAAAGCGTTCGGCGTGGGCGTCGAGCTGCATGAGCCGACGCTGGAGGCCATGAAGAGGAGTCTGGCGGAGAAGTTCCCGACGGTTAAGATGAACGACGGCATCAAGCGCATGGCAATCTTGCCCGAGGGCAGCAACATCCTCCACGGATCGGACTGGACGCCGATCGCGGTGCTGCACAACGTGTACATCTTGCCGGGCATTCCGTCCATGGTCAAGGATATGCTCACGTACAACGAGGAGCACTTTGTCGGCGTGCCCATCCACCGCGTCATCGTGCGTTTGACTCTGCTGTATTTGCATCCAAGCGTTGCTATGCAGACAGGAACTGACAGTGTGGCTTGTGTGGTGCAGGTGAGCACTCTGGAATACGAAAGTACGATTGCGGCGCCGTACAAGGCGTTGCAGAAGGAGCACCCAAACGTTGCGCTCGGCAGCTACGTGAACCTCTCCGAGGAAAAGACTGGCACACGCGATACGAGTTTCAACACGCGCCTAACGGTCGAAGGCCGCGACGTTGAGGAAGTCAAGCAGGTCAGCAACAAGCTCGTCGAGCTGTTCAAGGGCAAGATCGCGGACCCCAGCACGGCCGTGTAGACCAGACACTCAATTACTTAGAACATGCACGTAATTGTAGCAATTTGCTGCGTGTCAGTAGCAATAAGACCAAACAGCTCAGCTCGGCAACCTTGCCTAGATCGGTCTATTCTGTAATTTCTCAACATTATTACTAATCTAGCCTGTCGTCAGTCCCCCCTTTGGAGCGTTCCGCCCAACACTGCATCCTGCCTCTTCGCCCCGAGCCCCCGACGCCTCCAGCCATGAGCGCGCGCAGCGACAGCGGCAGCCTTGGCCACAGCCGCACCAGCAGCACGGCCAGCAGCGGCCACGCGGCGCCTCCTCCTCCGGGAAGCGCCCCCATGCCACCCAACCCCCGTACGTCCTCTTGTTCCCTATAAAGAGAGGCTTTCCGATCTAACCTTCCCTTGATGCAGTATCCCGCTTCTCGCCGCTTGAGCACGCCTCTCCGGAAGTCACGCAGAGCAACAACCCGCTGCACCAGCTCCTCCAGCAGCAGCAGTTCGCGCCGCCGCCTCCTCCCCAGATGAACAGCCAGCAGCAGTTCTTGCAGCAGTTCCTGGCCTCGTCCAGCAGCCCCAGCGGCCTCATGCGCCCCATGTCTGTGCCCATGCCGCCCATGAGCGCGCCCAGCTCGCTGCTGCCCCAGTTCCAGCAGCAGAACCTGCCGAACCACGGCGCTTTCCCGCCGCCACGTTCGGCGCCGCTGCCCCCAGCCTTCTCCCAGTTCCAGCCGGTGCCCAGCCTCTCAGCCACGACCGGAGGCATGTTCCCTGCTGCTCCCCGCAGCGCCACGACCGCCTCAATGGACGGCAGTCGCAGCAACGGAGTGGGGGGCTCGGCCTCCAGCTCCTTAACTGGATCACCCAGACGGTCAGGAAGTACGACGGGCTTCGGAGCTGTTGGAGACGCCCCCACGACCCCACCGGGCGTGAGAATCAGCGGCGAGACGGTCGAGTACCAGCCGCGTGGAGAGACTGGCCCAGGCGAGAGCAGATCGCTTGAGGTCATGCCCATCACGCTCTACAGCTCGGAACGCACGTCGCAGCTGGGCAGCCTCATCTCGGTGAACGAGCACTTTATCTCGTACCCGATCCGGAACGGCCTGATCCGCGTTATCAGCCAGAGCTCGGTGGACAGGCTGCTGCTGCGCAAGCACGAGCACCACGCCGTGACGGAGCTGGCGTTCTTCAACAGCAAGTCGGACCTGCTGCTGAGCTCCGGAACCGACCACCACGTGGCCATCTGGGCGATCCAGAACGACCCCATGAGCCGCGAGCTCGTCAAGTTGGTGCCCACACAGGCGCAGCGTGTCAAGTGGCACCCGTCCGACGCGAACACGATCGCCATTGCCAACGGCAGCGTGGTGTTTATTGCCGACTTGTCGGGCGTGGACGCCAATGGCTCAGGCGCGGAGAACCTCTATGATGTGAGCGTGGTGTGCAGCCAGACGTCTGGCCAGATCAACGACATGGCGTTCACCCCCGGAAGTGGCGAGTGTGTGGTCACGGCTGGCAGCGACGGCTTCGTGCAAGTGTATCGCGTTCAGGGCCGGCTTCCTGGCCAGCCCGCCGAGTTCATTCAGCGCTTTGAGCCGTTCCGCGGCGAGGAGGTGAACAGTCTCCACTTCTACAGCAGCAATTTCCTGAACCAGCCTGGTCTGTTCATCGGTGGAGAGGCCAACACGCGGTTGTCGCTGTGGAACGCGGCGTTGACGGAGAACACGACCCCCGTCTGCTACCAGACGGTGACCCTGTGTGACGAGACCCAGGAAGACTCGCCGCTGATCCACGAGACGATTTTTGACCCGACGACGCAGTTTCTGTTCGTCGCGGACCGATCCAAGCCGCTGGTGTACGCCTTCCATCTGGCCCCGAGTGCTGACGCGCGCACGCCTCGCCGATTCGACAACGTAACGGAGTTCACGCTAGCGTATCCGGTGCTCAGCATGAGCTTGCTGAACCGGACAAGCCAGAGCCAGCCTGCGCGCGATGGGAGTGACTTGGCCTCACTGAACTTCTCCATGCAGCTCTACTGTCTGCAGACGCAAGCGATCCAGCGCTACCATGTGGCAGCTGCTGAGTGCTACGTGCCTGGCGTCCGTGGCTCGCTGGAGGACGAAGTTGAGGCGGACGAGAACGTCGGCCAAACAGTCGGTGCAGTGACGACCGAAGGGGAGGACGTCGAGACCTCGTACCAGACCGCTGCCGAGTCCCCGCGGGCTGCCACGGCGGCAATTCCGGCCCCCGAGACAGAAATCGATGTCCAGGCCCCCGAGGAGAACGACGAAGACGATGATAGCAACGCTGACCAGCACGCCCCGCTTCGCACTGGAGTCAGCGGGGTTCCTACGTCTCCTGGTGCTCGGAGCACTCGGAGCACTCGAAGCACTCGAAGCGCTGGCGCCCGGTCGCTGCATCTGGCTACTGGCGACGATGCCGTCTCTGTGTCGGCGTCGTCCGTGGCTGGGGACGATGGGATGCTCCCGAATCTGCGGTTCTTCAACCGCTCGTCGCCGTCGTCTTCGGTTCGTGCGTTCCAGGACGAGTCTTCGGTGCAGTACGACCCATCGATCGACGACACGGCGAGTGAGACGCAGCAGCAAACGCTTCTCGCTCATCTCCGCCGAATGGAAGCAGCCCAACTGCAGCGCGATGAGGAGCTCCGTGAGCAGATGCGTACCGTGATGGGCAGTCTGGGCAACCACTTGACCGCCCAGGTCTCGACTCAAGTGGAGAAGTCGATTCAAAAGCAGTTGCAGTCCGTGCTTGTGCCGGCCATGGGCCGCATCGTGCTCCACACCATGGAGAACAACTTCATGAAGCCTGTGCAGACTGGCTTCCAGCACGTGATTAGCGAGAAGCTGATCCCGCTGATGGAGCAGAAGCTGGAGGACTCGTTGGCGACGTCGCTGCCGGACCAGCTGGCCAATGGCGTTGACGACATGGTGCAGCGCGTGGTCGAAGACGTCCGTCAGCCCGTGCGCGAGTCGTTCCGCGAGTGTTTCCAGGACATTTTGATCCCGTCTTTCCAGGCGGCTACCCAGAAAATGTTTGAGCAGATCAACGACACGTTCGTGCAGGGCACACGCACGGCATTTGAGAGCAGCGGGCAGAGCACGAGCAACGCGAAGGTCGCGAGCCAACTGGAGCAGTTGACGAAGATGGTGGAAGGCTTGTCCAGGCAGGTGGAGGAGCTGAGCTCGACGGTCAAGGACGGCGTGACGGACGTGGCGCTGGTGACTGTTGGCAAGTCGGAGGAGGAGCTGCAGATGGAGGCCAACAAGGCCAGGGTGCTGGACTTCCTCGCTCGAAACGACTACGAGGAAGCGTTCCAGTTCGCGCTGGGGGTAAGCAGCGTCAACGTGGTGGTGTTCGCGTGCGAGCAGTGCGACCCGCGCCTCCTGCTCAGCAGCCGCCCGCCCAAGCTCTCGCAGATGGCCATCTTGTGTCTCGTGCAGCAGCTGGGCGCCGACCTGACGGAGAACATCGAGACGAAGATCAACTGGCTGCGCGAGTCGCTGCTGGTGATGAACGTGCGGGACCCCACGATCGCCGGCTTCGTTACCAGCGTGCTGCAGGAGTTGCAGACGGGCTTGAACAGCGTCCCGGAGGAGGCCCGCGACACGCAGTACACGCTGCTGCACCACGTCCTCAACTCCATGCTGAACTCGGCGTAAAGACCGTCGTAGAAAAGGGTAGAAAGTGTCTAACAAAATGCAACACGTGTGTTTCCGTTTATCTCTTGGAGTTTTTAAACTCCGAGCGAAGAGAAGACTCCAGTCAACTGACGTCGGACTTCGTGGACGTCGGGGCGAGCGCGTGGGTCTGGAGCCCATCCCTGTTCGAGCAGCTCCGTCAGCTTTGGGCAGGGTCTTCCGTTCACTACGACGGGATCGAGTCGAATTGGCGAAGTTTCTTGCGGTGGCGTGGGGCAGTTCGTCTCCAGCAGCAGTTCGGCAAGCAAGACAGTGAACGAGAAGATGTCGCTCTTTCGGAAGTCCATCCGAGCTTCGTTCGGGTTCTTCATCTCGGGCGGTGAGTACCACGAAGTAGCTCCTTGATCTTTTGAGGCGTTTGCACTCATGTTCAGTCGGAGCTGCTCGGTCGCGACGCTTTCCATCGTTGCCAGCTTGCTGCCGCCGCAAGCTGTGCATACTTCGTCGGCGGTGTTGTTGACAAGGGTGCACTTGACGCACTCCCACTCAGCTGCTAGATGAAGGGCCACGGGTTGAGTCGGGACCATCTCCGACGAGCACAGTTCACAGTTTGCAGCGCTCGTTTGGTTGATGAAAGTGCACACTTGGCACTCAACGGTCTTTGGTTGAGAAGGCCGGGCAGTTTGCTCGGCATCTTGCCATAGAGGCCCGGCAGAATACCCAACCGAAGCTCGGTTCTTGAACGTGGAGAGACCGAAGTCTGCGAGTTTGACTACGCGGAAATCGCTGGATAGGAGGATGGTCGAAGGTTTCAAGTTACGGTGCGCGACGTTCTGGTTGTGCAGGAACGTGAGCGCGTCAAGCACTTGCAGCAAAATAGCGCGCTTTCGCCTCAAGCTCCAGTTCCCCAGACGAATTGCAGTTTGAAGGCCCCCTCCCTGCATAAACTCCGCGACGACGGCCAGTGATCGTGAACCATTTTCCAGTTGGACGTGTGTGTAGCCGTACGAGTTCACAATGTGCGCGTTTCGGGCTTTCATCAACGCTGTGACGTCGCTCTTCAGTGTGTCTTCGTAGTTTGCCGTCGCTTGACCCACCACTTTCACTGCAACAGACATTCCATCCATTTCACCGGCCCAGACAGTAGCAAAACCAGTCGAGTCTTCATTGCCAAGAACCCTGAATCGCACGATACGGCTTGGGTCTATGTAAGCCCCGCCTTCGAAGACGAGCCCGACATCTGGAGTTTGGTCTTCGACTGATGTTCGAGACGACAGTTGGCTGTCGTATTGAAAACTCTCGGGTTCAATCCAGGGCGGTCCTTGGTCTTGAGTATCAGCAGGGTATGATGGTGTTTCTTCGCGAGTAGCAACCACACGTTCGATGGTAGCAGCTTGAGAAGCAAGGACTGTTCTCCGTGGCTTGCGCTGTCGAGCGGATTGCTTTTTGTTTGCACTTCTCACGGAATTTGCCTTGGAGGGATTGCAGCTTCTCCACTTCTGCTCCGACGGCTGACTGCACTTGTTTCTTCAAGTTGTGACGAACGTTGTGCACGGCCTAGACGCTCAGCTCTTTCACAGTCCATTGATGGGGACTTGGCTGTCTTGCGGCTAGCGACTCTCGCAGCGTCTAGCCGAATGGGGGCTTGAGGAGCAAAACAGACTCGAGAAGAAGGCGGTGTTCTCGGAGGCTCGAAGGCGTCTTGGTCTTTCTGTGTATTGTAGAGCTGCCGCAGCTCCTGCATTGCAAGCCCTCTACCTGCGTGCTCACGTCGGAAGTCGTTCCACGCGTTTGGGCGTCGAGTTCTCGAGTCTTGTTGCACTTCACTCATGCTAAAATCATCGAATCCACTGATCAACCTGTCCACGTCGGCAGAGATTGAGCTATTTGACGAGGAAGGCCTTGCAGTGCTGTTACTGGTGCGAGAAGCTTGGTACAATCGAGACATCTCAGCTCGAGAATATCCTTTTCCTTTGTTGGCTCGCTGAAACTCGTTCCAGCTCATGCTGGTCGTTGCTCCTGGGCTCAATGAGAGAGTGATGGAAATGAGTGAAACTACCTGATCCCCGGAAAGCACATGCCGGTGTCGTCCTCGCTAGCTGTTCCCGCCGAGAAGTTACTTGCGATTAGGTTTCATGTATTTTCAAGGGCTGTGAAAAACTCCAAGATGAGCATTCTACTTGTCAGCAGGCACATGCTCGCCGTCAAAAAGCTTGGCAATTTCATCACTGACATCCTTGACTTCAGCCTCGTCGCGTCCCTCGACAGTAAGGCGAGTGTTGAAGCTCGTGTCACGCACACCGGTCTCGTCCTTCGTCAAGTTCACGTAGCTACCGATCGCGATGGTCGGGTGCGCGTTCTGCACCGCTGTCAATTGAGCTGCAATGTCACCTTCCAACTTCAGCGTTTTGACCTATGCAGTAATAACCAAGTTAGCATCTCCCGGCTCAGCCACACTACGTGTGCCAGGCCAGCACTTACGATTGCGCGGAAGATAGGGACCCCAACAAAGTGCTCTTCGTTCGACGTGAGCATGGAGCGAATCATCGACGGGATGCCAGGCAGAATGTACACGTTCTCCACGACCGCGATGGGTGTCCAGAACTCCGTGGTGAGAGTTTTGCACCCTGCAGGCAACAGCGCCATCCGCTTGCGTCCCTCGGTCATCCCACCAGCACGGCTGGTCATAGCTGCTTCTAGCCCTTTCAGTGTGGCTTCGTGGAACTTCACACCAAGACCAAACGCCTTCGCCTGAGCAAAGCAAAACCAGGAATCCCGAAAAGGTCAGCCTCCTGACACCAGAATCTTAAAAACTGAGAATACTTACAACACTCTCGTAGGTGATGTCGTCGTGCGTGGGGCCAATGCCTCCCGTTGTGAACACATAGCCGCTGGGCCCCACGAAGTCCGACAATTCCTGTACATTCTTGACGATGGCGTCCTCTTCGTCGGGGATAACCACAACGCGCTTGAGGTCGATGCCCCGACGGAACATGAGCTTGGAGATCCAGTGTGAGTTGGTGTCCAGCGTCTACAAATGACAATAAATATAATATAATGGCGTTAGCACTGTATGAAGAGTCACTGACTTTGGATATTTTTCGTGGTTGAGACGGTAGTGGAGACCTTTCCCGTGAGAACTTCATTAGCTATAACACAGACCGCGGCACGCGGTGCCGGGTTGAGAGTAGACATGACACGTGCAGGGAAGTTGGATAGACGCATGGGTGCGAGGATTCGATGTAGCGGGAGAAGCAATGAGCTCGGGAGAGGTCCTGCGAGTCCAAGCATCGTGTTTAGTTGCCCCAAAAAATGCGTCAGTATTACTGATGTGGTACACATAACAGATTTCAGAATCGCTCCACGATCCTCCCTTTTCCAGATCGCCGGACGGGACGATCCGGAGTTCGCAGTTCATACGCTGACGTGATGGCGAATCGCGTGCGTCAGCGGCCAGTGAGTGCTGGAACATCTGTAAGGTGACGTCACAGAGGCGGCGCAGTAGGTCTTCTTCATGATGCGCGTGGTGGTGGCAACAAAGGTAACAACAGAAAAGGCAATGCATGTACGTCGGATGGATAGGCAAGCGATATTTGATAGGTTAGTGTAGAATAGAAAGAGAAACTGTGACGGACGTGTGAGTGTGGATGTCTGAGAGAGTGTGTCCATCATGTGCGTGTCCATCATGTGCATGTTCACGGCACGTCGACCGTCGTGATGCCTTGCAGCTTGGCGTTGGCTTGGCAGCAGTTCCGGTAAAGACTCAACTTGGTGAGCGAGAAGGAGAGCACGGCTCCTGGCTTCGGGAGGTTGGGGTCGTCCGGCGCCACCTCATAAAGCGAGACTGTGATGAGGTACTGGTCTGCCTCGAACGGATCCTCGCGCTGCGCTGCTTGGAACTCCTGTCAAGCAGTCAGAAGCGTATATAAGAACATCAACCAAAGCGAAGCCAATCGATCGTCCGTACCTGCTGCTGTTCGAGTAGTGGTTCAGGTGCATGTTGCTCTCCAAGGTACAGGCGAAGGAAGTGGAACTCTCCGATAGTCTCAGCGACAAACCAGAGCAGGCGGGCCTGGATGCGGATCGAGCCGCGGACTTCTTTGCGGCTGGTGTCAGTGTTCTTGATGAAGTCGTGAAGAACTGGAATATACCGTATCGCCCCTGTCCTAAGCGAACATCAATGTGCATTCAAATCGTTAGGATTAATGCGACGGCCTACGAATTAGCTCATAAAGGGGAGTAATTATAATCGAATTTAATCGAGGAAAAAATATGGACCCGGCGGGAATCGAACCCGCGTCCGTCCGCATAAAACGCGGTGCTCTTGCCATTTGAGCTACGCGTCCAAGCACACTTGGTTACCTTCAATGTTTCACCAATTGATCATTAAAAATGTATTGAGTTAGAATTCCTCGTCTGAGCTGCTTTCGAATTCGTCGTCGGTCGTTACGGACCTACCAGCTGCACCAAGTTCGCTGAGCTGGTCGAGTAAGTCCGTGATAGTCTCCACTCTATCTACCTCTTCCTCAGTCTCGCCATTGCGGACATCACCAAGGAGGCCAGCTTTCGCAAAGCCACTTGATATTGTCTTGGAGCTCAGTTCCTTCCAGCTTTCGGCAATCCATGATGTTATGTCAGTACGCTTGGGCGCTACCATCTCAAACGCAGTACTGGTCACCTGGTCTTGAATGCTTCTGATCTGTTCTCGTGCTACCTCTTGCATCTCCACCCTAGCTATCGAGAGTACTTGATCTGCCAAACGGTTGCGCTCTGATATCTGGTTTCGTTCGCGCGCGTGGTGAGCAGCAATCTGTGAGCGGAGGCAGTCCACCCAGCGTGATCGAAGTCGGCTTTTGAAGGGTTGATTCCAGGCCACATCCGCTGGCTGGCAGACATAGGTGTATCGAGGAGGCACTTTCATCAGCACCACATTGATGGACTTCGCGTAGTCGACGACTTCTTGGGTCCAGTGACCCGAGAAGTCGTCCCAAAGCAGCAGCAGCTTCTCGTCCATGTTGTCACGGTATCCAAAATGGTAGCGGAGGAACTCTAAGGAGATATGAGAGTTCCACCAAGCCGTTGCATTTCCGTAGATACGGCACCCGTGCAACGCTTGCAGAGCGAACACCTCTTTCCACAACCGCACACCGAAACCATGACGAACAGCGTCGTTGGTTGCTTGAACGTGGTCACGTCGTGACGTACCGCTCTTGAAGATGAGAAACGGAGCGTACTTTCTCCCGTGCCAGTCTCCCAACAACATTGCAGTCGCTCGCTCCTTGTCCTTGCCGCCACACTTCACCCAGACCGTCTTTTCACCACGGGTGTTCACTGTTTTGCGTGGTAGATATTCGAAGAACACCGCTACAACGCACATGGGTGTAGTTAGAAATAATTGGCGGTGTGCGGTGATGAAGTGATTAAATACCAGTTTGGTCTGCGTTGTAGACAGTGGTGATCCCGTGTTCAATGATAGCTGCCCGGACTTCTCCAGCGAACTTGGCTTTAGCTGCAGCAGCGTCCTCTGGTGTCGTCTGTCCCTGGCGTGTTCGGGCTCGGATTGCTAACTTGTGCCGTCGCATGAAGCGCCGTCGCCACGAATGAGAAGCTTTGAATACCTCGGGAGTCAGACCTTCGTCTGCAGCCACCTCTAACGCTTTGTATCGTAGCATTTGCGAGGAAACAGGGCAACCTTCCTTGCGCATTGAGCTCACCCAGAGCACGATGTCGTTCTCGGCATCGCTTGAGAGGACGGTTGCTTGGCCACTGCTGCGTAGGTTTCGTAGATGACCCTTGCCGGTACTGCATACTGAACGAATGTGAGTCTCTTGCTTTTTCCACTTCGAAATCTGCTTCTGTTTGCGGGTCTTGTCCTTCGAAGTGCAGGACGGATAGAAGTGTTCGATGGCTTCATTTACGGTATGACCTGCAGCTAGAAACTCTAGCACAAGCCGCTTGTGGCTGTAGTCGACGGCAATTCGAGTGTACTGCTTGGGCTTCTTGCCGGTTCCGGTGGTGCGAGGTCTCCCCATGGCGCTTTTAAGAATGCTTCCTCGTGGCCCACGACCGGCAACGATAACCTATAGTTAGCTGGTAGAGGCGGTATTTTAGCTGCCACCATCTGCTGAAAATAGGGCTCTGCAATTGGTCAAAATAAAAATTCGCTTAGGAGAAAACTTCGCTTAGGACAGGGGCGATACGGTACTCGACTAAAGTATGTACCGTAAACCGGATACGTTGTCATATTTTAGGATGCTTGGTTGCTTGAAGAGGTTGTTAACCGAAATCCTGATGGAATACATGTACAGCCACACGACAGACAAGTTCTTATCCAGTTGCTTTTGCTGAATCATTCCGCGTATCCTAATACATATATTTTCATATAGAAATTTACTTTTTCGTAGTGCGTCGAACTACTCCAAGTAGTCCAACAAGCAACACTGGCTTCAGGCATGCGCCAGTGGCCTTCTCATACACCCTAGGTCTCACAACTTCGTTGTCTCTCCGTGCATAAACTTCGGAAAATGCTAAACACGATGTCAAACCTGCTTTATCGGGGGTGCCGACAATCATGGCAAGTTTTCACAAGATTGGAAAGCGCTCGAGAGACGCAAGCGAAATGTGTCGTACATGTATACGACTTCTACGTCGTCGAGTTCCCCATTGACTGTCTTCGCGGTTTATTGGGTAGACAATGCGCAAAGAGAATTTGCAACCAACATTCGTCAGCTCTGGTGCCTTTTACCAAGAACTTATAAAGATCGTGCGGAGTGGCACGACCAATTGCACCATTACCAAGTTGTCAAACGAGATCGGACGATGTCCACAGCTCCAGCAAGTGCACGATAGCAGATCCTAGCGACGTCTGTCTTGGTCTGACTTCTCCATCACAATTTTCACGGCATTCATTTCCTTGACACAACTCGAAGTAAAATACCAAAAGCCTTCATCGTGCTTACAGGAAAACCTCTGCTTGAGCAAATGCTTTTACGTTTGCGATGGCCTGATCGCAGTCCAGAGTCTGACTCATGTTCATTCCGCTAGCCGTGGTGCAAACCACGTAGCAAGCATCGCTGAGGAGGGTTC